>JARQOD010011971.1:0-21359 GCA_033576555.1 Oophaga sylvatica
TTTCCTGTTTCTATCTTTGGGTGTAGTTAGTTTCTCAGGCTGTGACGAGGCGTCTAGGCCCAACGTAGGAACGCTCCACGGCTGCCTCTAGTTGCGGTGGTTAGTCAGGGTACTGCAATCTCATAGATTCCAACTGCTCTGGTGTATTGCCTTTTTTACCTGCACTCCTCAGCTACCGTAACATAACAGATCTCTGTATACAGGGAGCTCCCCCTAGTGGTGACTGTAGACAGGATCTTATCATGTATCTCTGTGTACAGGGAGCTCCCCTAGTGGTGACTGCAGACAGATCTTATCATGTATCTCTGTATACAGGGAGCTCCCCCTAGTGGTGACTGCAGACAGGATCTTATCATGTATCTCTGTATACAGGGAGCTCCCCCTAGTGGTGGCTGCTGACAGGATCTTATCATGTATCTCTGTATACAGAGAGCTCCCCCTAGTGGTGACTGCAGACAGGATCTTATCATGTATCTCTGTATACAGGAAGCTCCCCCTATGGTAGGTGCATACAGGATCTTATCATGTATCTCTATATACAGGAGCTCCCCTAGTGGTGACTGCAGACAGGATCTTATCATGTATCTCTGTATACAGGAAGCTCCTCCTAGTGGTAGGTGCATACAGAATCTTATCATGTATCTCTGTATACAGGGAGCTCCCCCTAGTGGTGGCTGCAGACAGAATCTTATCATGTATCTCTGTATACAGGGAGCTCCCCCTAGTAGTGTCTGCAGACAGGATCTTATCATGTATCTCTGTATACAGGTAGCTCCCCCTAGTGGTGGCTGCAGACAGGATCTTATCATGCATCTCTGTATACAGGGACTCCCCCTAGTGTGGCTGCAGACAGGATCTTATCATGCATCTCTGTATACAGGGAGCTCCCCCTAGTGGTGACTGCAGACAGAATATTATCATTGTATCTCTATATACAGGAGCTCCCCCTAGTGGTGGCTGCAGACAGAATCTTATCATGTATCTCTGTATACAGGGAGCTCCCCCTAGTGGTGACTGCAGACAGGTTCTTATCATGTATCTCGTATACAGGAGCGCCCCCTAGTGGTGACTACAGACAGGATCTTATCATGTATCTCTGTATACAGGGAGCTCCCCTAGTGGTGGCTGCAGACAGGATATTATCATGTATCTCTGTATACAGGGAGCTCCCCTAGTGGTGGCTGCAGACAGGATCTTACCATGTAACTCTGTATAGAGAGCTCCCCCTAGTGGTGACTGCAGACAGGATCTTATCATGTATCTCTGTATAGAGGGAGCTCCCCCTAGTGGTGACTGCAGACAGGATCTTACCATGTATCTCTATATACAGGAGCTCCCCCTAGTGATGACTGCAGACTGGATCTTATCATGTATCTCTGTATACAGGGAGCTCCCCCTAGTGGTGACTGCAGACTGGATCTTATCATGTAACTCTGTATATAGGGAGCTCCCCCTAGTGGTGACTGCAGACAGGATCTTATCATGTATCTCTGTATACAGGGAGCTCCCCTAGTGGTGACTGCAGACTGGATCTTATCATGTATCTCTGTATACAGGGAGCCCCCCCTAGTGGTGACTGCAGACAGGATCTTATCATGTATCTCTGTATACAGGGAGCCCCCCCTAGTGGTGACTGCAGACAGAATCTTATCATGTATCTCTGTATACAGGGAGCTCCCCCTAGTGGTGACTGCAGACAGGATCTTATCATGTATCTCTGTATACAGGAACTCTTTTAATATAAAAAATACAAAACTTACAATTAATAAATAACAAAAATCCAAACCCCAGCAAAACAACCATCCGAGTCCAACATTACCCCCCCAGTCCAAGCAAAAGTCCGAGTCCAGCATAACTGCCCCCATTCAAAGCAACCCCCCCCCCCAAAACAAACTCTGTCTTCTTCCTCAGAGAAGCTTCCTCCTTCATCTTTCTCTCTGATGCTGCACCAGGATTCCCGGCCGGTCTCCCATTCCTGGACTTGCCCGGCCTCAAGCTGCTTAGCGGCTGCGATCTGAGAAAGGCAGGTGACCTCAGCCTAGAATGGCAGCCGACTTCATCACACTTTTTGTTTCCTCCAGATCTCCTCCTCCCCAGGTTACGTCACCCAAGGAGAGAAGAAACATTTTATTAATACCACACATACACACTTCACACCAAACCTGACAAAGAAAACTCTGGTCCATCGCCCAAAAAGAAACACAAAAGCCACCTGGCTTAAAACACATCTATCTAAACCACACAATTTTTTTTTTCCTTTTATATATATATATATATATATATATATATATATATTTTTTTTTTTTTTTAGTTACACACCAAATACAACTATAACAAACCTACCACCAACCCCCTCCCACCACCATAAAACCCCCAACACAATAGAAAAATAAACTTCACTGAGGACCTCATGACCTCCAGGAACATCTTACAATACAATACTATATAATACAATACAACCTAACTCTCTATATCACAACACTTCCCCAGAGCCAGGATTGGTGCCTGTAAGCCCTATATCAGTAATTCACTTCTGCAAAACAAAAATCTGACAGTGAAAAGCCCCAGCCTGCCACCAGGAACCCGAGATGACAGGCCTCTATCCTAACAATCCTACTCTACCAGCCGTCCCTACCTGCCTAAACATCTGTCCCTATTTATCTACCTACCTTTCCCTGTCTCTCCCTGCCTGACCCTACTACCCTACCTAACTCACCGCGTGCCTACCTAACTGTCCCTCGGCTGTCCCTGTCCTGTCCCTAACTATCTACCTGTCCCTACTGAAGCTATCTACCTGTCCCTACCACTTACCTGCTTATCTAGGCCCTAGGGTACATTAAATGAGAACCCTCTCCAGAGAAGAGAGGCCCTCGCTGCACCCAGCCTGTCATACTCCAGAGAGCGCACCTTCACCAGGCCACCCAGAATGTTCCTAACAACCTCGTCCCGGGGGAGGATTTTCTGCTGAGTTGACACTAAGCACCGTGCGTTCCACGTGTAAAACCTGACGACTAAACTGACTAGAAATAAAGTGCCCCGATCTCGGCCACCCAGGGATCCGAATGCCCCATACGCCCACTCCGCATAGGAAAGGTGTGCCAGCCGAGGCCAGCCTATGGAAGCACCCACCCTGTTGTAGACCCCTGCATTAAAAGGACACTGAAGGAGGAAGTGCTCCATGCTTTCCAGCGTGTCGCAAAACTCCTCACGGGGACAACCCCGATCTTCGGAGTTCCTACACTTCAGGTTGTCCCTTACATACAGTTTCCCGTGGAAGCAGCGCCAAGCCAAGTCCCAAAACTTCAAGGGGACCCGTGCAGAATTCAATAACCTCAGCCCGCCCTCCAGATCCCGACTTGGGCAATCTTTGAGCACCAGAGGCTTCTGGAAATGGGTCAACAGGACCCTTCTGTCAAGGAATTTCCTCGACATGGTCCTGATCTCCCACATTCCCAGACCCCACCGGCGGATCACCTTCAGAACCGGGGTAGCGTAAGCCGGGAGATGCCCATGCGGTGTGCGCAGGTCCTTCACTTGCCCTCCTGTCTCCCATTCCTGGAAGAAGGGCCGAAGCCATCCCCTGCAGGAGAATACCCACGGAGGAGCCCTCTCTGACCAGAGGTTGGCGATGTTAGTCTTGACAAAAGTGTTTACTAGAAACACCACTGGGTTGACCATACCCAACCCTCCTAGTCTCCTTGTGCGATATGTGACCTCTCGCTTGACTAGGTTCAGCCTATTTCCCCATAACATTTGGAAAAACAGGCTGTAGACCCGTGTCCAGAGCGGCTCTGGCAACATGCAGACACTGCCCAGTATATTAACAAGGGTAGCAAAAAACCCTTAACCAGGCTAACCCTTTCCCTCAGGTCAAAGACCAACCCTTCCATTGGTCCACCTTCTGGGCGGCGATCCTGAGTCTGCCCTCCCAATTTTGCTGGGGTAGTCCCCCGGGCCAAATTCGATGCCTAGGATTTTTGCTGATGCCTGAGGCTCTGGAAGAGTGTCCGGAGACCGAAACTAGGATCTCCCCCTCCCAGCCAGAGACTCTCACACTTTTCCTGATTAATTCCGGACCCAGAAGCCTCCGAGTAGCGACCAACCTCAGACATGACCCACTCCGCCTCCTCACCCGAGGATACGAAAAGGGAGACGTCATCAGCATACGCTACCACCCTCAGAGTGGCTTCTGGGCCGCCTGGTCCATCCTGACTCCCGCCAACGGCCCGCGCTCAATCCTCCTTAAAAGGGGATCTATCGCGAACACGTATAACAGCGGGCTCAACGGACAGCCCTGGCGGACCCCAGACCCAACCTCAAAAGGGTGGCCAGACCAACCATTCACGAGCGGGAAAGTCTCTGCCCCCGCATACAGGATCTTTAGCCAATTTACAAACCCCCCAGGCAGACCGTACCTCAGAAGGACGGACCAGAGGTACTCGTGGTTAACCCGATCAAAAGCCTTCGCCTGATCTAAAGACAGCAAGTACCCCTTCCAGTGGCCAGCCCTACCCTGCTCCACTGCCTCTCGGACACCGAGTACTGCACTAAAAGTGCTGCGGCCTGGAACAGAGCAATGCTGGGCCCCCGAAAGGAGCCGGGGTGCAAACTTCACCAGCCGATTGAACAGCACCTTTGCCAGAACCTTCCGGTCCGTATTGAGAAGCGCTATGGGACGCCAATTCTCAATACGGGACGAGTCTTTACCCTTTGACAGGATAATCGGGCTGACTGCCTCATTGACCGGGAAAGAGCGCCCGAGGAGAGACACTCGTTAAACACCTCAGTCAAGAGGGGGACCAAGGAGTCCCTAAAGGTCTTATAAAACTCGGATGTTAAGCCATCTGGACCTGGCGATTTCTTAGGCCGAAGCCCATCAATGGCCAGTCGCACTTCCTCTTCCCTGATTGCCTCTGTCAAAACGTGAAGCGAGGGGTCATCCCCTGGCTCAGGGATGGCTTCGGCCAGGAAAGCCGACATCACGTTCCGATCCAGATCCCTCTTCCCCAAGAGGTGTGAGTAGAAAGATCTGATCACCTCCAGGATCCCTGATTTGGATCTGTTCAGGGAACCCGTACTGTCGATCAGTCCTGTCACCACCTTACAACTCACTGACATCTTACAGTTTCTGTAGGGGTCGGGCGAGCGGTACCTCCCGAAATCCCTCTCAAAAACCAAAGATGTGTGCCTATCGTACTGACACCTCTTGAGTAAAGACTTCACTCTGGAGATCTCCTCACGGTCACCTCCAGCCGAGACGAGATGTTCGAGTTTCCTCCTCAGTTCCTGATACAGGCGGTACCTGCTCAGGCTCCTGTGGCTCGAGAGCTGGCGGAAGAAATTCGCAACCCGTTCCTTGAAGATCTCCCACCACTCTGACTTATCGCTACAGAGATCCAAAAGCGGTACCTGGCTCTGAAGAAAGTCCTCAAAGGATTGTCTTATCTCTGCTTCTTCCAAGAGGGACAAATTCAGCTTCCATAGTCCCTTTCCCATCCGAGGGGTTTCTGAAACATTCAGAGAAAAAGAAATCAGACAGTGATCGGAGAACTCCACCTCAACAACGGACACTGCTGAAGAGATGGCTTCCTCCTTCAAAAAAAACCTGTCTATCCTAGACCTACAGCTACCTCTATGAAAGGTGAAACCACAGTGACCTGGGGTGTGCCGGATGTGGACATCCACCAGGCGAGCGTCACTAGCTATGCTATTAAGAGTATTACTATCATAAGCCAGCCGGTCAATGGAGCCTCCCCTATCACGAAGCCTTGTGACAGTGGTAAAGTCACCTCCAAAGACCACCTGCCGACTCGTAAAAAGATAGGGCTTAATCTTCAGGAAGAGACATTTACGGTCCCACTTTGACTGTGGACCATAGATGTTAATGAGCCGAAGCTCCTGTCCCCTCATGAAGACGTCTAAGACCAGGCACCTACCCATTTCTACCTCGATAACTCTCCGGCATTCAACCGATGCAGTCTTAAAAAGGACTGCCACCCCGCTACACGGCTCGGCCGCAAGAGACCAGTACGAGGACCCGCACCTCCACTCACTCTCCGCCTTGCGTATGGCCCCCATATCCGTAAGTCTGGTCTCCTGCAAAAACAAAATGTCAGCCTCAAATCGGTGAGAAAATCAAAGGCCGCAAATCTAGCCGCATCTGACTTTATACTAGCGACATTAATGGTCGCCAGAGTCAACGGGGTGGGTGCCGCCATCATGAGTGATCGAGTTAGATGGCCTTTTTCTTCCCCCCACCCTTTTTCCTAGCCCGCTCATCTCCGGACGATGAAGCCCCCCCTCTTCTTTTCAAAGAGACAGAGATATCCATCCCCCCACCTCTTTCTCATCTCCGGACACAGGGTTGGCCCCACCTCCTGAAAAAGACATACCCTCCGGAGAAGGGACTCCGCCCCCTCCCAAAGACCCTCCAGATGTTACCTCCGGAACCTCACCCCCGACCCCCATCTCAGCAGGGTCATCAAGGGCTTGGAACCGGTTGGAGAGGGAGATCAGAGGGAGTAGGTGGGACCTTCCTTAGGCACCTTGGTCAGGGAAGAAGATTTTCCACCTTTTTTCTTCTATTTTTTTATTTTTGCACTCTTGGTACCCTTGTCACCCATTTCTTTTGGCTGTTCCCCTCCATCCTCATCAAAACTTTCATATTGTGAGGCATCTGAGAGATCAGCCACTTCCTCATTCTCCATCCGACTGATCTCCTCATTCACCGCTTCCTCCCCCGGGGCCTCAGTGACATGGGCCGTCGCCTCGGAGGAGGGGGCAGTCATTACCCCAGTTTCCCGGGGCTCCTGCTGCCTCCTGCCCTCCTGACGCCTTGCCTTCCTCCGCTGGTAAGAGGGACCCCTAGCCCTGCCATTCCTCATCGGCCCCTCAGCTCCTCCCCTGCCGCCACCGCCAACCCCCGCAGAAGTTGCACCGCCAAGAACTTCCTCGCGGCTCCCCTCCGCCCGGCTGGCCATGGCATTAGAGAATGAACGAGGGCAGCGGCTGAACGGGTGACCTAGATCACCACACAGGTGACATCGAATGACACCACAGGACGCGGCGAGGTGACCCACCTCGCCACACAAGGCACATTTCTGCACCTTGCAGCCCGCGCTGAAGTGGCGAGGATCACCGCACCTGTGGCAGACCTTCGGCTGCCCCTGGTAGAAGACCAGAATACGATCCCTTCCCAGGAAAGCCGAGGAAGGGATGTGGGTGACAGTGCCCCCTGAACGCTTCAACTTTACCATGAAGGTCCAGCCTCCTGACCAGATGCCAAAATCGTCCCGATTCTTTTTAGGGACCTCCACAACCTCGCCGTACCGGCTCAACCAGGTCATTATGTCAACGCCAGAAAGGGACTCATTACATGTTAAAACGGTCACTTTCTTTGGCCCACTTTGGCGAGAAATTGCCTCCACAGCAAACCCTCGCCAGCCGGGCTCCTCTTTTACCAGCTCATAATTTGACCAAAAGAGCTCTAAGCCCTCTGGCCGAACAAAGCTGATATCAAAGGTGGAGGTCCCAAAAGGATGTATCAGAGCAAAGATGTCAATAGCCCTGAAGTCCATCTTCATGAGGAGCTTCACCACATTTGTCCTAGATGGACAGGCCTCATCGCCCCTCCAGCGAAGACGAACAACATTTCTCCTGGAGACCCCCTGCCCGGCTGTCGGGAGGGACCACACGGTCTCCACCCCCCTTTTCTCTTGGAAGGCAGCTAGACCAAACTTATCTAGCCAGTAGGACAACTCCACCTCTCTTCCCTCTACATTGATCGTGCGCTCCCCTTTTTTGAGGGCCTCCAGGAAGCGGCGGCGAAAAGCATCATTCCCTGGGTCCGGAGATGAGGAAGACCCCCGCAGAACCCCACCGGCAGCAGCCGCATAACTTATGGTGCCTGCAGGTGAGGTGGACGATGGACCAGCCCTTAAATTCTCTGAACCCTCAACTTCACAGTCAACCATCTCCACCTCACTTACCTCAGCCTCACCATTTTTACTAGTAGAACTTTTATTTTTTTCCTTTCCCACACTGGCACCATTCACACCAACCATACCTCCAGCAGAAACCACCCCTCCAACACCTGACCCTTCACCATTGTCACAGACACTATTCACACCACTTGCACCACTTCCATTATTATTTACATTTCCATTTGTGTTTTTTTCACTGCTTTCTGCTGTGGGGGTTGCGATTTGCAGTGCTACTGCCCCTTTAAGAGTGGTATTGCAGAGTTTAGTTACCACACCCTGCTTTTCAGCAGAGCATGTGCTGCTTGCAGACTGTTGCTCCAGCCTCTCCTGCAGACCATCTCCACACTCCTGTGTGCACTTCACCACCAGGTTCCCCGCAGATACAGGTGACACACATGCAGAGGACCCCGGTGGTGCGATCCGGGCCGGCATTACCGCAGCCATTACAGCTGCACCTGAGATGATAACTGGTGCCGGGGCCCCTGACTTTGACCCAGCATCGGATCTGCATGTGGGGGACCCCAACACCACAGCACACGCCGCCGATGATGCGGCCCTGGCTGACAGTGCACCGCCAACACTGCGGGGAGCGGTGACCACCGGCAAGGTACCCACAGCCTCCACCCCCCGAGCGTCAGCGGGTGCAGCAGGCGCCAGGCCGTCCCCGGTTTTCACAGAGGATCGGTCCTGGACACCTCCACAGATCTTATTACCGCCCGCCACAGGGCCATACTCCAGACCATGCACACTGTCCGGCTCTGCAGCCGCATGCCCACTCTCGCCCCCTCTGCTACTGCCAGCAGAGACGGCGACCGGCGCCATATGACTTGTACTCTCCCCGCTCCCTCGCACCGGAACCACTGCAGGTCCCGGGCCGGGGTGGGTAGCGGGTTCCACACAGTGGGACTGGGGGGTCCCAGGAAAGGGCACAAACACCAACCTCTCCTCCGATGTTTTCTTCCTTTTTTTCTGTTTCTTTTTCCCCTCCTGGTCGCCTCGTCCCCGCAGACCTCATCCCCAAACTTCAGGTGGGCATAATTTACTGGGGACTCCAGCTGACGGATCTGCTGCAAGACGAGGCGACCCCCACTACTGCTGTTATCGCTGCCGCTATCATCCGCATCACCCCCATCATCCTCTGAAATGCTATTGTCTGATGGGAGTGGGAACTGCACTGGATCTATCCCGCTATGTGTGGCCTGGAGATCACTTACCAAGCCCCCAGGTGGGTACGGTGCCTCCTCCATCTCCACATGGTCCACCTCCTCCACCTGGGTCGGACGCCGAGACCCCTCTGGCTCCTTTACAGCAGCCATGTTATGGAATCTGTCCTCATTGTCCAGTTTTTCCCGGAAAGGCCCGCTGTTATCCAGTATAGCCGCTCTCCGGGCTTCCATGCCCTCAATGCCGATCCTCAGGCTGGATATCCTGGCTGTTAGGGCAGACTTCTCTGTACGGGAGGCCCTGTCTGCAGCCTGCCTCGCCTCCTTCATCTCCTCCCGGAGCCTCCTCAGTGTCTTCCCAGCCTCCTCATACTCGCAGAGGTACACATGGATGCGGGAGCCATAGCTGGTAACCGGCTCCCCTGCGGCCCTAGTGCCCCAATCTTTCTGCACCGCCGCCGCTGGACCTCTGCAAGTACTCCGCTCACCTCCGGGAGGAGACACCGCAGTGGCCCTCGCCTCAGCCTTAGGGCTTTGCAGCCCTCCTGGGTCTTCCTGGGCTCCTCCATGTTTCGGGCCTTGCTGGATCTGGTGACCCTCTTTGCCGGTAGCAATGAGCTCCCACCCCCCGCCGGCTTAGACCGAGGGGTGGGAGACGGGGACTTAGCCCCACAGTTCATCCACTACACCCCTCTCTTTCCTGGGTCACAGAGGGGGGGATTCCTGGGTGTAAAAAAAAAACTGGTCTCTCTCCTGGAGCAAACAGTCGCACACCTTCCTCCACAGACTACAGGCCTCTAGTGGTGGCTGTATCACTCTGTATACAGGGAGCTCCCCCTAGTGGTGACTGCAGACAGGATCATATCATGTATCTCTGTATACAGGAGCTCCCCCTAGTGGTGACTGCAGACAGAATCTTATCATGTGTCTCTATATACAAGGAGCTCCCCCTAGTGGTGACTGCAGACAGGATCTTATCATGTATCTCTGTATACAGGGAGCTCCCCCTAGTGGTGGCTGCAGACAGGATCTTATCATGTATCTCTGTATACAGGGAGCTCCCCTAGTGGTGGCTGCAGACAGGATCTTATCATGTATCTCTGTATACAGGGAGCTCCCCCTAGTGGTGGCTGCAGACAGGATCTTATCATGTATCTCTGTATACAGGGAGCTCCCGCTAGTGGTGTCTGCAGACAGGATCTTATCATGTATCTCTGTATACAGGTAGCTCCCCCTAGTGGTGACTGCAGACAGGATCTTATCATGTATCTCTATATACAGGGAGCTCCCCCTAGTGGTGACTGCAGACAGGATCTTATTATATATCTCTGTATACAAGGAGCTCCCCTAGTGGTGACTGCAGACAGGATCTTATCATGTATCTCTGTATACAGGGAGCTCCCCCTAGTGGTGACTGCAGACAGGATCTTATATATATCTCTGTATACAGGGAGCTTCCCCTAGTGGTGCTGCAGACAGGATCTTATCATGTGTCTCTATATACAAGGAGCTCCCCCTAGTGGTGCTGCAGACAGGATCTTATCATGTATCTCTGTATACAGGGAGCTCCCCCTAGTGGTGACTGCAGACAGAATCTTATCATGTTCTCTATAACAAGGAGCTCCCCCTAGTGGTGACTGCAGACAGGATCTTATCATGTATCTCTGTATACAGGGAGCTCCCCCTAGTGGTGACTGCAGACAGATCTTATCATGTGTCTCTATATACAGGAGCTCCCCCTAGTGGTGACTGCAGACAGGATCTTATCATGTATCTCTGTATACAGGGAGCTCCCCCTAGTGGTGGCTGCAGACAGGATCTTATCATGTATCTCTGTATACAGGGAGCTCCCCCTAGTGGTGCTGCAGACAGGATCTTATCATGTATCTCTGTATACAGGGAGCTCCCCTAGTGGTGTCTGCAGACAGGATCTTATCATGTATCTCTGTATACAGGTAGCTCCCCCTAGTGGTGACTGCAGACAGGATCTTATCATGTATCTCTATATACAGGGAGCTCCCCTAGTGGTGACTGCAGACAGGATCTTATCATGTATCTCTGTGTACAGGGAGCTCCCCCTAGTGGTGACTGCAGACAGGATCTTATCATGTATCTCTGTATACAGGGAGCTCCCCTAGTGGTGGCTGCAGACAGGATCTTATTATATATCTCTGTATACAGGAGCTCCCCCTAGTGGTGACTGCAGACAGGATCTTATCATGTATCTCTATATACAGGGAGCTCCCCCTAGTGGTGACTGCAGACAGGATCTTATCATGTATCCTGTATACAGGGAGCTCCCCCTAGTGGTGGCTGCAGACAGGATCTTATCATGTATCTCTGTTACAGGGAGCTCCCCCTAGTGGTGACTGCAGACAGGATCTTATCATGTATCTCTGTATACAGGGAGCTCCCCCTAGTGGTGACTGCAGACAGGATCTTATCATGTATCTCTGTCTACAGGGAGCTCCCCCTAGTGGTGGCTGCAGACAGGATCTTATCATGATCTCTGTATACAGGGAGCTCCCCCTAGTGGTGACTGCAGACAGGATCTTATCATGTATCTCTGTATACAGGGAGCTCCCCCTAGTGGTGACTGCAGACAGGATCTTATCATGTATCTCTGTATACAGGGAGCTCCCCTAGTGGTGACAGCAGACAGGATCTTATCATGTATCTCTGTCTACAGGAGCTCCCCCTAGTGGTGACTGCAGACAGGATCTTATCATGTATCTCTTATACAGGGAGCTCCCCCTAGTGGTGACTGCAGACATGATTATGTATCTCTGTATACAGGGAGCTCCCCCTAGTGGTGACTGCAGACAGGATCTTATCATGTATCTCTGTATACAGGGAACTCCCCTAGTGGTGGCTGCAGACAGGATCTTATCATGTATCTCTGTATACAGGGAGCTCCCCCTAGTGGTGCTGCAGACAGGATCTTATCATGTATCTCTGTATACAGGGAGCTCCCCCTAGTGGTGACTGCAGACAGGATCTTATCATGTATCTCTGTATACAGGGAGCTCCCCCTAGTGGTGACTGCAGACAGGATCTTATCATGTATCTCTGTATACAGGGAGCTCCCCCTAGTGGTGTCTGCAGACAGGATCTTATCATGTATCTCTGTATACAGGGAGCTCCCCCTAGTGGTGACTGCAGACAGGATCTTATCATGTATCTCTGTATACAGGGAGCTCCCCCTAGTGGTGACTGCAGACAGGATCTTATCATGTATCTCTGTATACAGGAGCTCCCCCTAGTTGTGTCTGCAGACAGGATCTTATCATGTATCTCTGTATACAGGGAGCGCTCCCCTAGTGGTGACTGCAGACAGGATCTTATCATGTATCTCTATATACAGGGAGCTCCCCCTAGTGGTGGCTGCAGACAGGATCTTATCATGTATCTCTGTATACGGGAGCTCCCCCTAGTTGTGACTGCAGACAGGATCTTATCATGTATCTCTGTATACAGGGAGCTCCCCCTAGTGGTGACTGCAGACAGGATCTTATCATGTATCTCTGTATACAGGGTGCTCCCCCTAGTGGTGACTGCAGACAGAATATATCATGTATCTCTATATACAGGGAGCTCCCCCTAGTGGTGGCTGCAGACAGGATCTTATCATGTATCTCTGTATACAGGGAGCTCCCCCTAGTGGTGACTGCAGACAGGATCTTATCATGTATCTCTGTATACAGGAGCTCCCCCTAGTGGTGACTGCAGACAGGATCTTATCATGTATCTCTGTATACAGAAGCTCCCCCTAGTGGTGGCTGCAGACAGGATCTTACCATGTATCTCTGTATACAGGGAGCGCCCCTAGTGGTGATGCAGACAGGATCTGTATCATGTATCTCTGTATACAGGAGCTCCCCCTAGTGGTGGCTGCAGACAGAATCTTATCATGTATCTCTGTATACAGGGAGCTCCCCTAGTGGTGGCTGCAGACAGGATCTTATCATGTATCTCTGTATACCGGGAGCTCCCCCTAGTGGTGACTGCAGACAGGATCTTATCATGTATCTCTGTATACAGGGAGCTCCCCCTAGTGGTGACTGCAGACAGGATCTTATCATGTATCTCTGTATACAGGGTGCTCCCCCTAGTGGTGACTGCAGACAGAATTATCATGTATCTCTTATACAGGGAGCTCCCCCTAGTGGTGACTGCAGACAGGATCTTATCATGTATCTCTGTATACAGAGAGCTCCCCTAGTGGTGGCTGCATACAGGATCTTACCATGTAACTCTGTATACAGAGAGCTCCCCCTAGTGGTGACTGCAGACACGGAGTCCTTACCATGTAACTCTGTACAGAGAGCTCCCCCTAGTGGTGACTGCAGACAGGATCTTACATGTATCTCTATATACAGGAGCTCCCCATAGTGGTGGGTGCAGACAGGTTCTTAACATGTATCTCTGTATACAGGGAGCTCCCCCTAGTGGTGACTGCAGACAGGATCTTACCATGTATCTCTATATACAGGGAGCTCCCCCTAGTGGTGACTGCAGACAGAATCTTATCAGGTATCTCTGTATACAGGGAGCTCCCCTAGTGGTGACTGCAGACAGGATCTTATCATGTGTCTCTGTATACAGAGAGCTCCCCCTAGTGGTGACTGCAGACAGAATCTTATCATGTATCTCTGTATACAGGAAGCTCCCCCTAGTGGTGGCTGCAGACAGGATCTTATCATGTATCTCTGTATACAGGGAGCTCCCCCTAGTGGTGGCTGCAGACAGGTTCTTATCATGTATCTCTGTATACAGGGAGCTCCCCCTAGTGGTGACTGCAGACAGGATCTTACCATGTATCTCTATATACAGGGAGCTCCCCCTAGTGGTGACTGCAGACAGAATCTTATCAGGTATCTCTGTATACAGGGAGCTCCCCCTAGTGGTGACTGCAGACAGGATCTTATCATGTGTCTCTGTATACAGAGAGCTCCCCCTAGTGGTGACTGCAGACAGAATCTTATCATGTATCTCTGTATACAGGAAGCTCCCCTAGTGGTGGCTGCAGACAGGATCTTATCATGTATCTCTGTATACAGGGAGCTCCCCCTAGTGGTGGCTGCAGACAGGTTCTTATCATGTATCTCTGTATACAGGTAGCTCCCCCTAGTTGTGTCTGCAGACAGGATCTTATCATGTATCTCTGTATACAGGTAGTTCCCCCTAGTGGTGGCTGCAGACAGGATCTTATCATGTATCTCTGTGTACAGGGAGCTCCCCCTAGTGGTGACTGCAGACAGGATCGTATCATGTATCTCTGTATACAGGGAGCTCCCCCTAGTGTTGACTGCAGACAGAATATTGTCATGTTTCTCTGTATACAGGGAGCTCCACTTATTGGTGATTGCAGACAGGATCTTGTCATGTAGCTCTGTAGATCGAAGCTCCCCCTTGTGGTGACTGCAGACATTATCTTCAGGGCATCAGGAAAGCTAGACTTGAGGGTCCCCTCAATCCCTGGACAGCTTTATGGCTGCACATATTAGGGCAGGAGCTTCCTGCAGCCCGGGCACATTCTTGACACCAGAAGTGGATGTGGGCAGGAGCTTCCTGCAGCCCAAGCACATTCCTGACACCAAAAGTGGATGTGAGCAGGAGCTTCCAGCAGCCCGGTCACATTCCTGACACCAAAGTGAATGTCGGCAGGAGCTTCCTGCAGCCCGGGCACATTCCTGACACCAAAAGTGGATGTGAGCAGGAGCTTCCAGCAGCCCGGTCACATTCCTGACACCAAAGTGAATGTCGGCAGGAGCTTCCTGCAGCCCGGGCACATTCCTGACACCAAAAGTGGATGTGAGCAGGAGCTTCCAGCAGCCCGGTCACATTCCTGACACCAAAGTGAATGTCGGCAGGAGCTTCCTGCAGCCCGGGCACATTCCTGACACCAAAAGTGGATGTGAGCAGGAGCTTCCAGCAGCCCGGTCACATCCTGACACAAGGATTCGCAGAGCTCGCAGCCGGCACATTCCTGACACCAAAAGTGGATGTGGCAGGAGCTTAAGCAGCCCGGCACATTCTGACACAAAAGTGGATGTGAGCAGAGCTCCAGCAGCGGTCACATTCCTGACACCAAAGTGAATGTCGGCAGGAGCTTCCTGCAGCCCAGGCACATTCCTGACACCAAAAGTGAATGTGAGCAGGAGCTTACAGCAGCCCGGGCACATTCCTGACACCAAAAGTGGATGTGAGAAGGAGCTTCCAGCAGCCCGGTCACATTCCTGACACCAAAGTGAATGTCGGCAGGAACTTCCAGGAGCCTGGGCACATTCCTGACATCAAAAGTGGATGTGGGCATTAGCTTCCTGCAGCCCAAGCACATTCCTGACACCAAAAGTGTATGTGGGCAGGAGCTTCCTGCAGCCCGGGCCCATTCCTGACACCAAAAGTGGATGTGAGCAGGAGCTTCCAGCAGCCCGGGCACATTCCTGACATCAAAAGTGGATGTGGGCATTAGCTTCCTGCAGCCGAAGCACATTCCTGACACCAAAAGTGGATGTGGGCAGGAGCTTCCTGCAGCCCGGGCCCATTCCTGACACCAAAAGTGGATGTGAGCAGGAGCTTCCAGCAGCCCGGTCACATTCCTGACACCAAAGTGAATGTCGGCAGGAGCTTCCAGCAGCCTGTGCACATTCCTGACACCAAAGTGAATGTAGGCTGGAGCTTCCAGCAGCCTGGGCACATTCCTGACACCAAAGTGAATGTAGGCTGGAGCTTCCAGCAGCCTGGGCACATTCCTGACACCAAAGTGGATGTGGGCAGGAGCTTCCTGCAGCCCAGGCACATTCCTGACACCAAAAGTGGATGTGAGCAGGAGCTTCCAGCAGCCCGGGCACATTCCTGACACCAAAAGTGGATGTGAGCAGGAGCTTCCAGCAGCCTGGGCACATTCCTGACACCAAAAGTGGATGTGAGCAAGAGCTTCCTGCAGCCCGGGCACATTCCTGACACCAAAAGTGGATGTGGGCAGGAGCTTCCTGCAGCCCAGGCACATTCATGACACCAAAAGTGGATGCGAGCAGGAGCGTCCTGCAGCCCGGTCACAATCCTGGCACCAGAAGTGGATGTGGACAGGAGCTTCCAGCAGCCTGGTCACAATCCTGGCACCAGAAGTGAATGTAGGCAGGAGCTTCCAGCAGCCCAGGCACATTCCTGACACCAGAAGTGGATGTCATCAAGCTGTAAATCCTGCATTGTGCCTGGCAGCCGTGGACAGCTGTGCTCCCTGTGGCCACAGACTGACCCCTCTTAGTCTAGCCGCCCATCACTCTGCTGCGGCCATATAACGTTGTCATCCCTGGCTGTCACCCCTGACTGTCATCTCTGGCTGTCACCCTGACTGTCATCCCTGGCTGTCACGCTGACTGTCATCCCTGGCTGTCACCCTGACTGTCATCCCTGGCTGTCACCCTGACTGTCATCCCTGGCTGTCACCCTGACTGTCATCCCTGGCTGTCACCCTGACTGTCATCCCTGACTGTCATCCCTGGCTGTTACCCTGACTGTCATCCCTGGCTGTCACCCTGACTGTCATCCCTGGCTGTCACCTGACTGTCATCCCTGGCTGTCACCCTGACTGTCATCCCTGCTGTCACCCTGACTGTCATCCTGGCTGTCACCCTGACTATCACCCTGACTGTCACCCTGACTGTCACCCCTGACTGTCATCCCTGGCTGTCACCCTGACTGTCACCCTGACTGTCATCCCTGGCTGTCACCCTGACTGTCATCCCTGGCTGTCACCCTGACTGTCACCCCTGACTGTCATCCCTGGCTGTCACCCTGACTGTCATCCCTGGCTGTCACCCTGACTGTCATCCCTGGCTGTCACCCTGACTGTCATCCCTGTCTGTCACCCTGACTGTCATCCCTGGCTGTCACCCTGCTGTCACCCTGACTGTCATCCCTGGCTGTCACCCTGACTGTCATCCCTGGCTGTCACCCTGACTGTCATCCCTGGCTGTCACCCTGACTGTCATCCCTGACTGTCACCTCTGACCTGACTGTCATCCCTGGCTGTCACCCTGACACTGGTCATCCCTGGCTGTCACCCTGCTGTCACCTGACTGTCATACCCTGCTGTCACCTGACTGTCATCCCT
This sequence comes from Oophaga sylvatica, assembly GCA_033576555.1. Taxonomy (NCBI): domain Eukaryota; kingdom Metazoa; phylum Chordata; class Amphibia; order Anura; family Dendrobatidae; genus Oophaga; species Oophaga sylvatica. The sequence continues at coordinate 17,265 of JARQOD010011971.1, forward strand.
GGCTGTCACCCTGACTGTCATCCTGGCTGTCACCCTGACTGTCATCCCTGGCTGTCACCCTGACTGTCACTCTGCACCTGACTGTCATCCCTGGCTGTCACCCTGACTGTCATCCCTGGCTGTCACCCTGACTGTCACCCTGCTGTCATCCCTGACTGTCACCTGACTGTCATCCCTGGCTGTCACCCTGACTGTCATCCCTGGCTGTCACCCTGACTGTCACCCTGACTGTCATCCCTGGCTGTCACCCTGACTGTCATCCCTGCTGTCACCCTGACTGTCATCCCTGGCTGTCACCACTGTTCCTGTGTCACCCTGACTGTCATCCCTGGCTGTCACCCTGACTGTCATCCTGGCTGTCACCCTGACTGTCATCCCTGGCTGTCACCCCTGACTGTCACCCTGGACTGTCACCCTGACTGTCATCCCTGGCTGTCACCCTGACTGTCATCCCTGGCTGTCACCCTGACTGTCATCCCTGGCTGTCATCCCTGCTGTCACCCTGCTGTCACCTGATGTCATCCCTGGCTGTCACCCTGACTGTCATCCCTGGCTGTCACCCTGACTGTCATCCCTGGCTGTCACCCTGACTGTCATCCCTGGCTGTCACCCTGACTGTCATCCCTGGCTGTCACCCTGACTGTCATCCCTGGCTGTCACCCTGACTGTCATCCCTGGCTGTCACCCTGACTGTCATCCCTGGCTGTCACCCTGACTGTCATCCCTGGCTGTCACCCTGACTGTCATCCCTGGCTGTCACCCTGACTGTCACCCTGGCTGTCACCCTGACTGTCACCCCTGGCTGTTTCCTCTTGCCCTCCATCGCTCTCATTTTACCCCACTTATGTGAGGCGCTGCTCTGACTTTTCACCCCTGCTGTAATTAGGCAGAGATCAGTGAATCCCCCCAGGGGTGCACCGTGGGGGCTACGTAAGATGTACAGTGCAATTCCTCCACATAACGATGTATGGATGTAATGTGGGGACGCCGTCGATACGTGTTGTCACTGGTCACGTCGGCCTCCATTAAACTTTCACTTCACTACCAATTACAGCTTCAAAGGCGCTGGCGGAAGTGACAGGGGCCCCGCACCTCACACCTGCCGTGTCCCGCGGCCAGACATGTCCGGCCATTACACTAATGTGCGGTCGTCACTGTGATTGAAATGTTCTGCCGAGCAATTACCAGCCAACTAGTTAACTGGCCCTCGGGGGCATCCGTCCTCCCGGCGGCTGGCGGCACCTGTGCAAACACTCCGGGACCATGCACTGTAGTGGCGGCACACGGCTCTCCTCACCCGAGTGTACTGCCGCAGTCCGGGGGGCAGTAGGGGCCACATGTTATCCCCCAGGTCCCTCATCATTGGGGTTTGATCCACGGATGTCGTCCCACCATTGATGACTTATTGATCCCTCCAGGGGCCACAGTGCTTTACTACAACCCCCAATTTGTCAGATTTCTGACATTACTGTGCCCATCGTCTGCCCTGTTCACACTGCAGTCATTGCCACCATTGCCCATAGATGTCACAGTGGAACCCCTCAGTCACCCCGTGTTCTTAGAGACCCTCATGCCTCCCTGCTCTGACTGCCATCAGGGACATATTCAGTTATAAACCAATTCTATTAAATAAATCATAAAAAACTCCAAATTCTTGAAAAGTCGCCATCACTGTAATTTTTATTTGAGAAAATAAGAAACTTTGTAATAAATATTATCCAAGGAATCCGCTGCTTTCTCCTCCTGGCTTTATATTTCACTCTCCGTTCGAGGTAAAAGTCTATGTATTGAGTGAGAAAAGAGACGACCATTGGTGCTTCTAATATTCGATGGAGTTGGGAGGAACTAGAGGCAGACACAGGGGGAAGAGCTCAAGGTGGAAGGGGAGGAGCTTGAGGCTGCAGGGGAGGAGCTAGAGGCGAGAGGCTATTGGCAGACCCTCATACAGGGAGGAGCTAGAGGCAGACACAGACATTCTGCTGCAAGCTCCATAGAACTTTATGAGCACCAGCTGCGGTCTACTACAGTTGAGCTCAAAAGTTTACATACCCCGACAGAATTTTTGCTTTCTTGGCCTTTTTTCAGAGAATACGAATGATAACACCAAAACTTTTTCTCCACTCATGGTTAGTGGTTGGGTGAAGCCATTTATTGTCACTACTGTGTTTTCCATTTTAAATCATAATGACAACCCAAAACATCCAAATGACCCTGATCAAAAGTTTTCATACCCTGGTGATTTTGGCCTGATAACATGCACAGAAGTTGACACAAGTGGGTGTGAATGGCTACTAAAAGTAACATCCTCACCTGTGACCTGTTTACTTGTAGTCAGTGTTTGCATAAAAGCTGAGCATTTCTGGATCCAGACAGACTCTTGCATCTTTCATCCAGCCACTGACGTTTCTAGATTGTGAGTCATGGGGAAAGCAAAAGAATTGTCAATGGATCTACGGGAAAAGGTAGTTGAACTGTATAAAACAAGAAAGGGATACAAAAAGATATCCAAGGAATTGATAATTCCAGTCAGCAGCGTTCAAAGTGTGATTAACAAATGTCGTCCACAACTGCCAGGTAAAATTGTTTGGGATGCAAAGAAAAACGCACAAATAACATCAGATGAAATACTGGACTCTTCTAGCGGTGTGGCTGTTTCAAGATGCACAATCCTTAGGCAGTTGAAGAAAAATGGGCAGCATGGCCGAGTTGTCAGAAGAAAACCATTACTGCGCAAATGCCACAAAGTATCTCACGTACAATACACAAAACAGCACAGAGACAAGCCTCAAAACTTCTAGAACAAGGTAATTTGGAGTGATGAGTCCGTAAGTGAACTTTTTGGCCACAACCATAAACGTTACATTTGGAGAGAGGTCAACAAGGTCTATGATGAAAGGAACACCATTTCTACTGTAAAGCACGGAGGTGGATCGCTGATGTTTTGGGGATGTGTGAACTACAAAGGCACAGGAAACTCGGTCAAAGTTGAAGGAAAGATGAATGCAGCACGTGATCAGCAAATACTAAAATAAAATATGCAGTCATCAGCCCGGAAGTTGCACATAGGACGTACTTGAACGTTCCAACATGACAATGATCCAAAACACAAGGCTACGTCGACCTGTCATTGGCTGCAACAGAACAAAGAGAAGGTTCTGGAGTGGCCATATCAGTCTCCTGACCTCAATATCATTGAGCCACTCTGGGGAGATCAGTGCACAGATGATGCTAGACAGCCCAGGAATTTTTTTTAAGAACTGGAGACTTTTTGCCAAGAAGAGTGGGCAGCTTTACCATCTGAGAAAATAAAGAACCTCATCCACAACTACCACAAAAAACTTCAAGCTGTCATTGATGTTAGAGGGGGCAATGCACAGTATTAAAGGGAACCTGTCGCCTCATTTTTCGCATGTAAGCTGCGGACACCGCTTTTAGGGGCTTATCTACAGCATTCTAGAAATGGGGTATGAGAACTTTTGATCAGGGTCATTTGGATGTTTTTGGGTTGTCATTATGATTTTAAAAGAGAAAACACAAAAGTTTGAGAATAAATGGCTTCACCCAACCACTAACCATGAGTGGAGAGAAAGTTTTGGTGTTATCATTCATATTCTCTGAAAAAAGGCCAAGAAAGCAAAAATTCTGCCGGGGTATGTAGACTTTTGAGCACAACTATATCTCAGGAATGGGAAAGTCTGTATTCACTGAAGACACAATGTGGCGGAGAATGAGAACATTCCGGGAGGAGAAGCGGACTGTTGTGATATTACAGCGTGTTTTTATTTTCACTTTTATTATTGATTTATGGAGAAAACATTAAAAGGACGGATTCGCTTTATATTTTTAGATTTCTTTTTTTTTTTAAGTTTTCTTTCTTTTGCTGCATCCCTGCAGCTCAGACCCCACTATTGTATCACTGGGTAACAGTATCGTGTGATAGTGTGTATCTACAATCACACAGACTGATGGCGAATCTCAGCACACCGCGCTGCACTGACAGATTCTCCACGGAGGTGAAGGGGCCCTGATATATTCACATATCATACGTCTCAGTAAATCTCCCACTGTATGACCGCGCGCTGCCTGGAGGAGTCT
>JARQOD010011972.1:0-21356 GCA_033576555.1 Oophaga sylvatica
ATTTAAAAAAATAATCTATTAGTGTGACGCCTTCCATCCGATCCAATACAGGGGTTTTGCAAAACCAATAAAAGTAGACAAAGGATACCTTTCACAGATTGTAAACAGTTGTTTTTTCAGGTCACTTTCAGTCTGTGTTTTTATTTTTTGAGTGCACATCACGCTCCAGTTTACTTGTTCAAGCACTGCTGCTTTAACTCGGGTGAGCGTGTCTCAGTGCCTCATCCTTTTCTTTTTATCCCCAATTTGGGTTCTGTTTCCTTTTCCATTAAATATAATCTATTATGTAAACCCCTTTCCCCTCCGTATCCAATACTTTTGGTTGCAAAACACATGGAAGTAACAAAGGAGTAGCCTTCACGGGATTGGAACAGTTTGTTTTCAGTGTTAAACTCAGCTGTTTTTTTTTTTTTGAGTGCACATCACCCCCCAGTTACTTGTTCAAGCACTGCGCTTGACTCTGCGAGCTTGTCTCAGTGCCTCATCCTTTCTTTTATCTCAATTGGTTTCTGCTCCTTCCCACTTTAAAAATATAAACATTAGGGGAGCCCGACTTCCACCTACCCAACCATTGGTTCAAACCTATGAAAGTAGACAAAGGAGTACCCTTTTTCACGAGGGAAACATTTTTTTTTTCAGTGTTTCACTTCAGTCTGGTTTTTTATTTTTTAAATGCACATCACGCCCATTTACTTGTTCAAGCACTGCTGTTTTGGGGGTACCCCGGGGGGGCCTTTTTGACGGTTCTCAGTGCCTCATCCTTTTCTTTTTATCCCCCAAATGGTTTTTCTCCATCCATTTAAAATATAATCTTTTAGTGTGAACGCGCTTCCATCCGTACCCAATACATTTTTTTGCAAACACTATAGAATAGACAAAGATAGCCTTCCCACAGATTGTGAACAGTTGTTTCATGTCACTTCAGTCTGTGTTTTTTATTTTGAGTGCACATCAGTCCATTACTTGTTCAAGCATGCTGCTTGTACTCTGTTTGGGGCTTGCCAGTGCCTAAATCCTTTTCATTTACTCCACTTGGTTTCGCTCCATTCCTTTTAAAATTAATCTTATATAGGTGACCCCTTTCCATCCGATCCAATACTTTGGGTTGAAACACTATAGAAGTAGACAAGGAGTACCCTTTTCACAAATTTTGAACAGTTGTGTTCAGTGTTCCTTCAGTCTGTGTTTTTTTTTTTGAGTGCAATCACGCTCATTTACTTGTTCAACACTGCTGCTTTACTCTGTTTTAGCGTGTCTCAGTGCCTCATCCTTTAATTTATCTCCATTGGGTTTGCTCCATTCCATTTAAAATATAATCTATTAGTGTGACGTGGCTTCCATCCGTATCCAATACATTGGTTTGCAAACACTATAAAAGTAGACAAAGGATAGCCTTTCACAGATTTGAACAGTTGTGTTTCGTGTTCACTTCATCTGTGTTTTTTATTTTTAGTGCACATCACTCCCCCAGTTACTTGTTCAAGCACTGCTGCTTGACTCTCTGCTAGCGTGTCTCAGTGCCTCATCCTTATCTTTATCCCCAAATTTGGTTCTGCCCCTTTCCCAATTTAAAATATTCTATTATGTACGCGTTTCCATCCGTATCCAAAAACAGGGGGGGTTCCCAAAACACTATAGAAGTAACAAAGGTAGCCTTTCACAGATTGTGAACAGTTGGGGTTCAGTGTTACTTCAGTCTGTGTATTTATTTTTTGAGTTGCACATCACGCTCAATACTTGTCAAAGCACTCTGCTTGTACCTGATGAGCGTGCTCAGTGCCTCACCCTTTTTTCATTTATCTCCAATTGGTTCGGCTCCATTCCATTTAAAAATAATCTATAGTGTGACGCGCTCCATCCGTATCCAATAAAATTGGTTGCAAACACAATAGAAGTAGACAAAGAAGTACCCTTTCAACAGAAGTGAACAGTTGGTTTTCAGTGTCACGATTCAGTCTCTGCGTAATACCCACACTTAGGCCTTATAACTTTCTGACTTTCTTTATAAAAGCTACCAAGATGAAAAGCAGTGAGAAAGGCACTTGGTCGTGGCCGTGATTCAGCAGGGAGGGACTGGGGATTCTTGGCTGCTGCCGCCCTCATGACACAGCATCCCCATTTTTCCCCCTGGCGTTCCTTTATTTGCCCCTTTTGGGAGGAGCCGGCGTGCCCCCCTCTGCGGGAAGAAACAAATTGAACCGTTGTTGGTTGGATGCAGCCAAGCATCGACTTCAAAATTTCCTTCCACCTCCTCTCAGGAAACAAAACCTGTTGAGCCAAAACCACTGTCTGTTCCCGCTGTCAAATTGCCCGGCAGTCAGAGAGTTCCCCCTAAAAGGACCAGCTGAGTCTCGCTTTTGTTCCCCCGAAACTGTTGCTCGCAAAAAAGGGCACCAGGCAAGCAGCATTTTGCAATTTGAAGAAGAGGGAGTATCAGTGATGCCAACAGCGTGTCTCTCCAATCTGAAGAGGCGGGGGAAACCAGTGCCGAGGCAGCACACCGCGAACGCTCTTATGATGATATGAGACTCAGGTGCCAGGTTTTGATGGAGCATTTGGGCTGCCCCCGACCATCCAACAGCAGCAGGTTTGGAAAGGGTATGGAGATTGAGAAGTCCGACCCAACAGGCGTGAGGCAACAGGGAAGGGTGGGGCCTCTGAGGAAGAATGTCCCAACGTACAAAGAGGAGGGAGATGTAGGCTGCAGACTCGCTTGCCTTTAGCCACCATTTGGCACCTTTGGGAGGGTGCGTTCTCTTAAAATTTAAAAATTTGGGGCCTTTCCCCAACTTGCACTGCGTGGACTTTTTGACAGACTTGAAATGTATTTGCTATTTTCAATGCAAGCTGTGTAGCAAAAAGTTAAAAGGGGGAAAAATACAAACCTGAATACCACAAAATGTGGAAAACATTATGGACAAAGAAACCGTACGGGTTACAAAGACCACTGGAGAGTAGCAACCTACACAGAAACCTACATTTTTAGGTCTTTTTCGAGCCTTACCTCCACTCAAAACACCCCAGGTTCGGTTTCCTCACAGATCTCCAAGAAGAACCTCGTCACTGTTGTCCATAGACAAACTGTTATCCCCCCACCAAAAAGTTCACAGTCATCGTCCACTCCCAGAACAAAAAACACCCATCGGTAACACAGGCTGGGATAAAAAGGGCCCATACTTGGGCAAACATCCAGGGCACGCTCTGAATGCGGGCCTTGAAAAAACCCTTTGCCCTTGAAATCTGTCACGGGCTGGTGGAGACTGACAGTTTCAGGAACTTTGGCTTGGGCATCCACAATATAATGTGCCAAGCCGATTTTTATTCAGCAGGCAAGCTGCCCCTGCCCCCTGCAAAAACATTTCGAGGGAAACATTAAACAGCCTACAAAAAAAAAAACCCGTCAGTAGCAGGGTCCCCGCCACCGATGCGGGGACCAGTACCCATAGGCCAGGGACAACCTTTCCCCACTGCCCTTGGTCAATTTTTGTGGAGCCGGGTACAGATCTTGCCAGGGGCCCGCTGAACGTTTTTCTGCCAACCCCAAGGGATTGCGGGAACCAGTCGTCACATTGATTCACCTCCTACTGCCAGTTCCCAAATCATCGCTGCACGAGCCGTCACGGTTACCTCCCATGGACCCGTGAACCTTACCTTTGCGACCGAATACACACCCGTGGCCAAACGTCAACGGGCCCCCCTGAAATTAATTTCCATGGGAATCGAACCCAAACAGCGCGGGACTCTGGGAAGGCCATCAAGCAGGAAGCGACGGGTTTTTTTAGCAGCTAATCTCCAGCCAGGCTGTGTGGTGACAATGGCCAAATTTTGGGTGGCATATCGGGGCCCTTTGGGCAACCTCACTCCATACCATGTCGGGCAACATGTGCCAATTTTGGTCGTGCAGAGTTTTTTTGAGGGACTATCCGATCTTGCGATTGCTGCACAAGGTCCCCCTAGGTGGCGCTCACTTCCCGACGTTCCCCAACCAAGGGGCCAGATCGCGCAATGCACTCTGAAGTCAGAATTTTTTTTCTCCTAACATCGCATCAATGTGACGTACCCACCAGGTGGAATTTTGCAGCTTCTGTGCGTCGAGCAGTGTAGACACCTCTACAACAAAGGAGCAGAAGCAGCGCCTCTGCACAGGGCAAAGAACATGTATGTTCCAAATGTGGCAAAGTTTGTGACAGCACCCAGCAAGGTCTACCCATCCGAGACGGGCTCAGTCCACCAGGAAACACGTTTCCGTAAGATGGTGACGACAACTTGGCTTTCCCTCTAAATGTACTCCCAGATGCCTCTTCCCCTTTTCAAATTTTGGGTCCTCTAATTGGATAAGCATGGCCAGAGCTTACCAGTATGCATTGGGGGGTGCTGCTTGCCCTCTGCCAGTGTAATTATCTGAGCGTGTCATAGTGCTGCAGGTGTTGTAGTAACAACCATCGCATGCGACATCCTCAGAGAATGTAACCGGCTTTACTTTTCTAGAAATAACAAGGCAATGGATCTCACCTGAATAATGCCTGTCCGTTTTCAGATTAAATAACCTGTTGGCAACTTTTTCCTGTCTCCTGTTATATTCATCTTCTAACCACCTGAACTCTACTCCCTGGGCTCCAACACCCGCCATTTGTTGCCGTAAGTAATTGGCAGGGTACTGACTCTGGCCGAGCCTGGGTTACAGCACACGACAGCTGTTTCCTGGCAGTGTGAACGTCAATAAATATCCCCAATAAGTTGTGCCTGTCGTGTTGCATTCGGGTTAGCCGACTCTATGGTGCCTGCAGTTTAGTTGATTCCTATGTGTGCTGTGGGATATGTAAATAAAGGCGGATTTCCATTGTGACAATGTGGACAAGCACCCACTCTTGTAGGACTGTGTGAATCGGTACTGCGACGGCTTGGCGTCCTGTCAACTTACATTTTCATGGTGTCTTCTCTACCCGTCCGGGGTCCAGTACCGTCAAGTGGTTCTCCCCAGTGCCTTTGGAGCCTAGGTGCCTCCATCTCCGTAACCGAGTTCCACCTAACGTCTGCTGGTCCATTGGTAATGCTGTTGGGAGCACAGGTACCTCCTGCTTAGTAACTCGTGTCACAGTAAACGTCAGCTGTACACTTCGGTTTGTGACATTGCCTCTTTTTCCTTCTGCTACCCTCCGGGGTCCAGTACCGTCCAAGTGTTCTCCCCAGTGGGCCTTGTCCTAGGTGCCCTCCATCTCCGTATCCTAGTTTCCCACAACGTCTGCTGGTCCCTTGGAGTGCTTTGGAGCACAGGTACATCCTGCTTAGTAACCGTGTCACGTAACGTCAGCTGGTAATCGGTTGTGACAATGCCTTCTTTTCCTTCCGCTACCCGTCCGGGGTCCAGTACCGGCAGTGGTTCTCCCCCAGTTGCCGTTGCCTAGGTGCGTCCATCTCGTATCGAGTCCACCAACTCTGCTGGTCCTGGTAGTCTTGAGCACAGGTACCTTCCTGCTTAGTAAACCGTTCACAGTAGAGCGTCAGCTGGTACTCGGTTGTGACAATGCTCTTTCTCTTCTGCTACCCGTCCGTGTTTCCACACAGTCAGCTTGTCCACGTTGACTTCCTTGTGCTCTTGCTCCATCTGATACCCGTCAGGGTTCCAGTAACGTCAGCTGTATCTCGGAAATTTAGACGACCATAAACACCATCATAAAGAAAAAATAAAAGATTTACCCCGAGAAATCACCAACAGACCTAGAAGGTTAAGACAAACTACAAGATACAGAACAAGAGACAGAAGAACCAATAAGCAGAAGTCAAAAGCAAAAGAACATGAAGTTGAAAGACCAAAATGAAGAGCAAAATATATGCTCTAAATTCTAAGCAGAAGAAGTACAAAGCATGAATGGGGGGAGTCCGTTCCTCCTCGTGGTGCCCTGGTAAAATTGCCTGCTGCTGCTCTTGGGCTTGCGAGGCTAAACTGAACACGGACAAATACTGTTTAATTTAAATCTTTTGTTGTGACAGCAAAGAACGGAAGGATGAACAATTCCAAAACTTTTACAGATTACAAGTACAGGAATCTCTGTCATAAATAAGAATATTGATGAAGAAGATAAGAGGAAGAAGATGAAGAATTGGAATATGAAGAATATTAATTAGTTTTAATAATAACAATATGAGTAACTGTAAACAAAAACAATGAATAGCAAGAATTTAAGAAGAAGATTAGAAGGTGAAGATGAAGAATAATTTGAATGAGAAAGATTGGATGCTGCTGCTGAAGATTATAAGGAGAAAGTGTGGCAATGGCAAAAGTTAAAAAGGTGAAGAGCATGGAAGTTGAAACATACATATTGGGGCCCGAGGAATAGAAAAAAAGGTAAACAACTATTGTCTAATTTGTTAGTCCAATCCACACGTATTTTCCAAATAAAAATATAATTAATGCTATTCCAATGCATTGGGTTATACATGTATGCCTTTATTGTCTCCTCAACCTCCCCCAATACAAACTAACATTAGTCTTTGTTGTTTTCCTTCATGTACATTTAACCAAAAAGGCAAGAATGGTTTTTTTTTAATGACGATATTTGGTTATCCCATAGCACTTAGATTGGACTTTCCGGTATCGGAATCGGATAATCACGATATTTAGTGATATCGGCGATACCATTCCGATCCGATATTGTTTAGATTATGGGGGAGGGGGGGGGGGAGGTTAAATACGCTCAACACTATACAGCAGGGTACTGTGTCCAGACAGTGCTGATGTCTGAGCTGGCCTGTATTCCACTGCTCTGTATATGGGAGTACTGTGTGACAGCAGGGTACTGTTCAACAGTGCTGATGTGCGGAGCGGGCCTGTAATCACTGCTCTGTATTGGGGAGTAGCTGTGTAACAAGCAGGTACTGTGCAGACAGTGCTGATGTGCAGAGCTGCCTGTAATCACTGCTATGTGATATGGAAATAGATGTGTACAGCAGGTACTGTGGCAGACAGTGCTGATGTGCGGAGTCTGCCTGATTCACTTGCTCTGTATATGGGGAGTACCTGTGTACAAGCAGGGTACGTGCAGACTTGCTGATGTGTCGGACTGCCTTTAAACACTGTCTCTGTATATGGGGAGTAGCTGTTACAGCAGAGGTACTTGTGCAGACAATGCTGATGTTGGGGGAGCTGGCCTGTAATCACTGCTCTGTAATTGGGAGTTAGCTGGTGGGGGGGCTGGGGCTGGGGCTGGGGGGCTGGGGTGGGCTGGGGGCTGGGGGGCTGCTGGTGGGGGGCTGGTGCTGGCTGCTGTGGCTGGCTGGGCTTGGCAGGGGGGCAGGCTGGCTGGGGGGGGGTGGGGGGGTGCTGTGGTGGCTGTGCTGGGGGGGGGTGGGCTGCATGTCTGTGAGGTTGGAGGTTTTGGGGAGGGGGCTCGCATTGAGTGGGGTGTGGTGGTGGGGTGGGGGGGTCTGGTGTGGTGACTGGGGGTTCTGGTGGGCTGGGTGTCTGTGTGGGAGGCTGTGAGTGGTGGTTCTTGTAGGGGGCTAGTGCTGGGGGGGGGCTAGGTGTGGTGGGGTGTGGATGCTGGGCGGGCTTGTGCTGTGGAGCGTGTGGCTGTATGGCTGCGCTTGTGTAGGGGCGGAGTGTGGAGAATGATGCTGTGGTACATGATGGGTATCGGGTTGCTAGGTGGTTGATGTGGGGGAGTGGGTGCTAGGTGGTGGCTGGGGCTTCTGCAGGTGTGGGAGGGGGAGGGGGGCTGCTGGGGTCTGGGCTGGGGCTGGGTGGCTGGGGGGCTGCTGTGGAGATGGTGCGCTGCTGGTGTGATGGTCTGGCTGTGAGAGGGTGTTGAGAGGCCGGGTGGTGGCTGGTGCTGGTGATGGTGAGCTGTGGTGAGGGCTGGTTCTGTGGGAGCCTGGGTGGTGCGATGGTGGCTGGATTAGTTTTTTGGTGGGTGTTGCTGCTGCTGGCTGGTTTGGGGGATGGTGTGTGTTGTGTTGGTTATTTATGGGGCTGAAGGGCGTGTGTTGTGTTGGTGGTTGGTAATGTCCTGGGGGGGAATGAAAAGAAGTGGTGTGTACTTTGTGGGCTGGTGTCTGGTTTTGTAGCTGGTGTGGGTTCTGTGCTGTTGGTGGCTGGGATGTGCGTGCTGTGATGGCTGGGGTGGGTGGGCTGTGGGTGGTGGGGCTGGTGGGGTGAGCTGGTGCTGGGGTGTGGTTGCTGCTGATCTGCTGTGATGTGTGGGGGGGTGCTGGTAGCTGGTTGCTGTGCGGGTGGTGGCTGATACTTGGCTGCCTCGCTGGGGGGTGGCTGGGTTGGCTCTGGGGGCTGGGCCTGGGCTGTGGGGTGGGGTGTCATGGTGCTGGATTTTGTGGTGGTGGGGGGGGGGCTGGCGTTGTTGTGGTGCATCAGTCTGAGGGGATGTGTGGCTGCTGTGGTGACCTGTGGCTGGGTGATTGGGGGTGCTTTACTGGGAGAGACTTTGTGAGGAACTGAGCTGAGAGGTCTGGGCTTGCTGTGCTGAGGTACTGTGGTGTGCTTCTGGGTAGTAGGAGGCATGGAGCTGTGTCTGGGTTGCTGTCTGGATGTGCGGTGTGGCTGTGAATGGTAGGGCTGCTGGTCTGGGGCGTGGTGGGTGGCTGCTGGAGGTGGGGGTGTGGGGTCTGGGGCTGAGGGTGTGCTGTGCTGTGTGGGTTCTGGCTGGGAGGTGTGGTGGGTGCTGCTGCAGTGGTGGCCTTGTCTGGGTGCTCTGGGTGTGGGGCTGTGGCTGGCTGGCTGTGTGGACATGGGGCGGGGATGTTGGTGCTGTGATTGTGGGCTGGGGGGTGCTGCTGTGGGCAGTGCTGTGTGTTGGTGGGGGGGGGTGTGCTGCATGGGGGTGGGTGGGCTGGGTGGGGAGTGTCTGGGAGTGGTGGGGGTCTGTGGTGGTAGGTTGTGGTCAGTGGCGTGGGCTGGTCTAGTTGCGGGCTGGGTGGAGCTTCTGTTGAGATATGAGACTGGTCCAGTTGGCTGGGTAATGGTGTGATGGATGGGAAGCCTGCTGTTGAAGATGTGTTGCTGCTCTGCGTCTGGTCTGTGCTGGCTGGCTGGCTGGTGGTGGTGGTGTGGCTGGCTGCGGGTGAGTGGAGTGACTAATGCTGGGAGCTGTGGGACTGGGGGGTGCTGAGAGTGTGGCTTTCTGGTTTGATGTGGGGTGATCTGCAAGGGGTAGGCTGATCTGGAGGCTATTGCATGTGGCTGAGTGTGGGCTGGTGGTGGTGTCGGGGGCTGAGGGGGTGGGAGGCTTGGGGTGGGGGTGTGTGTGGGTGTGGGGCTGGTGGGTTGTGACTCGTGGCTGGAGGTGGGTGACGAGTTGTGGCGGTAGGTTTGTGAGGGAGGGGGCTGAGCAGGGGTTTTGTGTGGTGGGTGTGTGCTGGTGTGTGTTAGGCCTATGCCAGGCTGAGGTTGTGTTGGTTTGCTGTATGAGGGTGGGTGGTTGAAGGGTGGGCTGGGTGAGGGTTGGGCTGATTCTGCTGTAGTGGGGACTGGTGGTGTGTGTGTCTGTGTGGACTGTTGTTGTGCTGCTGTGGCAGTGGTGGCTGGGGTGGGAGGTGGGAGGGCTGGGTGCAGTGTGACTGAGTGCTTGTCTGCCAGTCTGGGTTGTACAGGTACGTGCTGGGTGCGTGCCTGGGTCTGGGTGACAGTGCTGGGTAGGGGTGGGGTTAGTGTGGTGGCTGGCAGGTTTGCATGTGGACTGTCTGGGGTGTAACTGAGGCTGGGCTGGGGTGGGCAGGTGCTGGGGTTTAGGGGAGTCTGGGTTGTCTGGCAGATTGTGGCTGTTGGTCTGTTGTGGGGGCTGGTGTATTGTCTGTGGAGGCTGCTGCGGGGTGGGGCTGGGTGGGCTGTGTGGGTGTGAGTTGTGCTAGGGGGTGGGGGAGAGCTGTCGCTGGGGGGCTGTTCTGGACTGTGCTGTGTGGGCTGAGGCATGTGTGAGGTGGGGAGGGTTGGGGGGTGGTGTGGCTGGTGGACTGGGCTGGGCTGGCTTGGGGGGGGGCTGGGCTGTGGTGCTGCTCGGGGGTCTGTTGGATGTGGGTGTGTGACTGTGTCTGGTGTTGCTAGTGACTGGTAGCGTCTTGGGGTGGGGCTGTGGTGGGTGTGGTGTGGTCTGGTGGGTCATGTGACATGGAGTGCTGGTGTGGGTGCTGGGCTGAGGGCTGTGGGTGGTTGTGACTGGGTGGGGGTGGGCTGACAGTGCTGTGGTGTGGCTTTGGTTGGGCTCTGGGGTGTGGGGCCTGGGCTGGCTGGGCTCTGCTGGGGGGGGGCTGTTGGTCTGGGGGGTGCTGTGGGCTGGGCGGCTGAGTGAAGAGTGTAAGCTGTCTGTGTGTCTTTGGTGTCTGCTGAGTTGCTGACTGCTGCTTCTGGTGACTGGGGTGGGTGGCTGGCTGGGTGGTGGGTGGGGTGGGGGGGTGTGGGGGCTGAGGGGGGGTCTGGAGTCTGCTGGTGTGGTGAGGGGAGGCCTGATGGGTGGGTTGTGGGTGGTGCGTGAGTGTGGGAGGAGGCGAGGCTGTGGGGGGAGCTGCTTGCTGGGGCTGCTGATGATGAGGGACTGAGTGGTTGGTTGGATGTGGCTGGGGCAAGGGGGCCTGGTTGCTTTCTTGGGGGGGGTGGGAGCTGTTCACTGGGAGCTGCTGGGTGAGGCAGGGCAGCGATTAGCTGAATGGGGGGCTGGGGGCTGGGGGCGTGGTTCTGTGTGGCTGGTGGGTGTGGCTGGGGGGAGGCTGGCTGCTTGCTGGCGTGACTGTTGATGTGGGCTGCTGTGCTGGTGGGGTAACCTTGGCTGGGTGGTGGGGGGGGGGGGGTGGGGCCTGGGCTGCTGGCATGAAGTGGGGCGGTGGGGGTGGGGGCCTGTCTGGGTGGCGGGGTTGTGGGTTGGGGTCTGGGCTGTGGGGGGGAGAATGAAGATGTAGGGGTAGCTGCTGGTGGAGGATGTTCTGATGGGTGCTGTATGTGTCTGGGTGCTGGCTGTGGGTGGATGTGGGGGTAGGATGGGTGAGTGCAGCAGGGCTGAGTGGTGGTGCTGTGTGTGGCTGTGGGTGTGGTGCTGTGCTGTGGCTGCTGCTGTTGCTGGTTTGGGTGCTGTCTTATCTGTGTTGGCGAGGGGGACTGGGGGTGTGTGGTGGTGGGCTCTGATGTGGGATGGTGGATTGGGTGGCTTGGTGTGGGGTGGCTTGGGGTGGCTGTCCTGGTGCTGCTGTTAAAAAGTTTGGTGTTTTTGGCTGGTGTCTGGTGCTGGGCTGTGGATGGAGGGGTGGGGTTGAAGCTGGCTGTGTTGCTGGGCCATGTGCTGGCTGGGTTGTGGGTGGGTGGGGTTTGAACTTGTGTTGGGTGTGCTGGGAGGTTGGCTGGATGGATGAGTACTGGGGGTGAGAGCCTGGGTGAGAGCCGAGGGGGCGTCTGGGTGTGTAGAGGATGTGCTGGGTGTGAGTTGTGCGATATGGATCGAACATGGTCCTGGTTGGTGTGGCTGGGGAGTGGTGGCTGTGGGGTAGGTGGTTGGCTGGGCATTAGGTGGTGCAGTGGGCTGATTATGTAGTGGCTGGGGGTGATGCTGGGTTGTCGGGGGGGGGTCTGCGGGGGGGGGGTGTGGTGCTTTTGGGGCCTCGGGTGGGGGGCTTGTGGTGCTGTGGCTGGTGGTTGCTGAAGTGTCTGAGGTGTGATGTGGCTGGGTGTGGTGGCTGGGGGGCTGGCTGTGTGGTGCTGGATGGCTGTGGGCTAGGAGGGGGGTGAGACTGGGGGGGGTGGTTTGGGGTGTATATGCCTGCTGGGGGCTCTGATGCAGGGACTGTCTGCTGGGGGTGTGAGATCTTGGGGGGGTGGGTGCGTGAGTAGGGGCTGCTAGGCTGGGCTGCTGGGGGGGGTCTGTCTTGGGCTGGGAGGTGATTGCTGTAGTAGGATTGTGCAGGGCTGGTATGTGTTGGAACACAAGAGTAGGCTGAGATTGGCTGGTAGTAGGACAAGGGGCTGGGGTGTGGCAGGCTGGCTGCAAGCGTGTGGGGACTGCAGGTTGACATGGGGGGAGTGTGGCCTGTGGGTGTCTGGAACTGCTGGGTAGCTGAAGGATGGGGTGGATGGCTGTTGGGCTGGCTGGTGTGGGGGTGTGATCTAGGTTGTTAGGTCTTGGGTGCAGTGGGACTTGGCTGCGAGGGGTGCTGGTGGCTGAGCAGTGGAGGGGGAGTGTGTGTTGGGCCCTGGTAGGCTGTGGGTGGGAGATGGGCTAGTGGGGAGCTGGTTGGGGGTGAGCTTGGAATGCTGTCTGAGGGGGACTGTGCTGTGGCTCTGGTGGGGCTGTATGGTGGATGCTTGAGTAGCTGGTGTGTGTTGATGGATGTGTGGGAGGGGTCCTGGGCTGGTGGTCTGGGTGTGTGCTGTTGCTGTGGGTTGGGGCTGTGTGCTGTGAGTGATGGGTGGGTGGTGGGGGGCTGTGGCTGGGGTTGGTGGTGGTCTGCTGCTTGACTGGGGGGGTGCTGATGGCGAGGTGTCGTGCTGCATGGGGGGTGGGTGTCTCTGGGGGGAGGGTGTGGGGATGCTTGTGTGGCTGCTTGCTGTGGGGGGCTGACTGCTGGTAGGCTGTTTTTGCTGGCTGTTGCCTGGCTGTCAGGGGGGCTGGGGGTTGGGGTCAAGGATCTGCATGGGTTGGGTGGGGCTGTGGTGTCTGGGCTGGTTGCGGTTGGTGGGGACCGGGTCCCTGTTGTGTGGGAGGTGTGGAGGTGAGCTGTGTTGGGTGGGTGGTTGGGGCTGGGGGTTGCCCCCCTGGGTTTGGTTGGTGGGGTGATCTTCTTGGAGCAGCAATCTGGAGAGCGCTGTGGGGCTGGAGGGGGGGGTGCTGCTGGTGGGGAGGTGTGTGAGAAGTGTGAGGCTTTATGCCAGAACATGCGAAGATACTGTGTTGTTGCTCGTGGTGCATGTGGGACCAGCTCTGAGTGTGGTTGTCAGGCGACTGGTGGCAGAGTGTGGGTGGTGGGTGGGGGGGGGCGTTGGAGTCTTGATGGCTGGGGGCGGTTGGTTTGAGTTGGTCTTGCTGCTGAGGCTGTGGGTGTCTGTGCTGGCTGAGGTGTTCTGGGTGTGGAGTGGTGCGGTGTGTGGGGGAGGCTGGGCTGATGGGTGCTGTGCTGTTGGTGGACTGGGGCTGATGCTGTGTGTGCCTGGTGTGAGGTGTAGTGGTTTATTGTTGTGGGCTTCTGGGGTATAGTCTGTTTTCTGTCTGGGGGTGGGGGGAGAGTCGGGGCTGGAGTGGGATTACAGTGTTGCTGGGCGGGGTGGTGGCTTGGTGCTTGGCAGGTGTAGGCTGTGGAGTGTACATGACTGGGCTGTGCTGGGGGGGAGGTGCTGTGGGTGATGGGGGCTGGGGTGGTCAGGGTGTGACTGCTGCTGACTGGTGCTGTTGGGTCCGTGTAGCAGGCAGAAAGAGTCTGCTGTAAAGTAATATGAGTGATCTGGGTGCAGTGAGGGATTCTAGGTGGGCTCTCTGTAGGTGTCTGGCTTATGCTGTGGGCTGCTGGGGTGACTGACTGCTAGGTGCTGGGCTGTGTGGGAGGGGGATGGGGCTGAGGGCAGATGCCTGGTGTTGTTGGGATGGGGGTGATGGGTAGGCTGCTGTGTGCTGGTGGCTGGCTGGGTGTGGGTGGGGGCTGGGCTGATGCTGCCTGGCTGTTCTGTGGGGTGTTTGCTTCTGAGTGCGTGCGTTCGGGAGTGGTGTGTTCTGTCTGCTGGGTGCGTGTGGATTGGCGTAGCTGTGGTCGGCAGGGTGAGTGGTGAATTGATGTGGTGGGGCAGTGGGTGTTGTGGCGGTTGAAGACTGCAGCTGTGGCAGGGCTGGGAGGGGTGGGGCTGGGTGCTTGATAGGTGAGCTTTCATTGGCAGCAGGGTGACGTTTTGGAGATGGGGTGTGCTGTAATTAGCTGGGGGGCGGGTGGTGTGAAGAATGTAGTGGTGCAGTAGTTCAGTGGTCATAGCTGAGTGCATGTGGTCAACAGAGGTGGCAGTTAGGCTGTGTGATGGTGCCTGGTGGGATAGGGGCTAGTCTTGTGGTGCTGGGATTTTGCTGGGTGGGGGTCTGTGTGTGCTGCTGGGCTGAGCTGCTTCTGTGGGTGTGCTGGTGGGCTGGTGGTGGGGGGGGGGCATGGTGAGTGGGGTTAGGAGTGCTGGGCTGGGTGTAGGTGGTGCTTGTGGGGGCGTGGGGTTGCTGGGGGCTGGTGGTGGACTGGTGGCAGGGGTGGTTGTGGGGGCGGGTGGTCTGGACCAGCGGGGTCTGTGGGTTTGCAGGAGCTGGCTGGATGTTGGTCTGGTGATTGGTATGGACTGTTGGCTATTGTTGTGGTGCTGCTGTGGGCTGCTGTGCTGGCTGGGCTGTCTGGGCTGGTGGGCTGGGCTGGGGGCTGAGCTGCTGGGGGAGTGGGGCTGGCTGTCTGTGCTGGGGGTGGTCTGGGACTGGAGCGCCAGAGGGGGTTGGGGGTTTGGTTAGGGGTGTTTTGGGTGGTTTTGTGGTGGGGTGGGGATGGATGTGTGGCTCTGTGGTTAGGTGGGTGGGGCTGGTGGGCTGGCAGGCCTGGAGGGTGTTGTGTGGGGTGGGGTGTGTGGCTGGTCTTGTGCTGGGGCCTGTGGGTGTGCTGTGATGCTTGGGCTGGGGGGGTAGGGGTTGGCTGGGGGGAGTGGGGGGCTGCTGCTGCTTGGCGTTGGGTCTAGGGGGGGCTGTGGCTGGTGGGGGGTGCAGGGTGCTGGTGGTGCTGTTTGTGTGTGGTGTGACTGTGCTGCTGGCTGCTAGGGTGGCTGTGTTGTGGAGGCTGCTGCTGGTGGTTGGTGGCTGTGTGTGGGGGGGGGGGTTGGGCTGCGGGGGCTTGGGGGTGAGGTGAGGGTGTGGAGTGAGGGGAATGACTCTGGTGGTGGGCGGCGGGGGGTGGGCTGGCTGTCTGTGGGGGGGAGGAGCTGCTGGTGCTGCTTGAGGTAGGGGTGGGTTATGTGGGGCTGTTGTGGTGTCTGCTGGTGCTGTGGACTGGGGCTGTGGTGGGGTGAGGTTGTGTGGGGGGTGTGTGGGGTGGGGTGTGTGCCTGGGTCTAAGACTAGGGGGTTGGGTGTGGAGGTTAGGAGGTGTGGGTGTGTAGCTGCTGGGCTGGGCTTGTGCCAAGGGACCCAATCTTGCTGCACTGCGTCTTAGTGAGAGCTGGAGTCGGGTGGGGTTGGGGTCATTGGTGGCGGACTGCAGCTGGATGCTGAGATGGGTGGGCTGGCTAGGTGTCTGACTTTTGCTGGGCATGCTGGGGCTTGTATTGATGGGCTGTCTGTGCTGCTGGCTGGCTGGGCGGGAGGCAGAGGTGGCTGGGGGGGGGGCTGGGTGGTGCTGGGGTGGGGCTGGGCTCCTGAGGCTCGGTTTTTTTGTGGGTGGAGGTCTGTGTGGGTGTGCTCTGGGGTGTGGTCCTCTGGCTGGAGGGCTTGAGGGGGTGGGGTCTGTGGCTGTTGAAGGCAGGGGCTGTGTTGTCTAGCATGGAGGGTCTAGTGCTTGCTGGGCTGGTTGGGGGGGTCTGTGGGGTGGCATGGGTGCTGCGCTGTGGCTGGGGGGCTGTGGGGGGGTGGGTCTGGGTGAAACTGGGAGTGTCTGTGCTGGGTGAGGTGGCATGTGTGTGTTGGTTGTTGATTCTAAGAGTGTGCCCAGAGAGTCTGTCTGTGCTGACACTTACTATTGGTGTGCTTGGTGTTGAGATGTGGAGGAACTGATTCTGAGTATTAGCCTTGAGACTGGTTATGGGTGGAGAGTGGTGCGCAACATGAGACATGGAGTGGAAAGCCTTGGGACTGGTTGCATGATAGGGGGACATGTTATGTTAATCTTCTGACTTTGGGTTCACTATTTTTGTGTGGAGCGGGGCTGTGACTCTGAGCATAGATGGTTTGGTCTGGCGGAACTGTGAGTCTAGGATCTGCGACCTAGTTGTGAATTCTTGTTGGGTACTGGGAATGATACTGCAAGGTGACCAGTTCTAGACGTAGGGTCTGGTCTCATGGGAAGTGTGCTGGAACAGCAAAGGATGCCAGGAGCTGATGCTGAAGGGATTTTGACTGGTGAAGGGAGCGTGAGAGGCGGTCTTGGATGTGCGGAGGGAGTATTGGAGTGCATGGGAGGGGCTGAATTGAGGAGAGCGAGGATAGTAGAATCTGTGGCTCTGGGCTGCGGCATTCTTGGGACATGATGGTCTGAGGGGTGTGACTGAAGGTGGCGTATGCGATCTAGGAGGCTGGTTCCTAGGAACTGAGAATCTGTGGTAGCTGGACTCGGTGTGGTGGAAGTAAGTTTGAGTAGGAGGGAGAAGCTGTCCTGACTGATCGGTCTTCCTATGAGAGTCATAGCGATCAATCTAATGGGATGGGCGACTGTGAACTGGGGCACTGTTTGTGACAACTGAGAGGTGAGTGCTCGGTGTGGCGTAGAGGATGACAGCCTGCTGGGTGGCGGCGGAGTATTTTTAAGAGTGTGAAAATGCTGGACTGCTAGCATGAACATAGGTGAACTAGACTGTGGGGGTTATGAATGGTTGTTAGGCTTGGGGGAGCGTGGTCTTAGTGGGACGATGGGCATTCGATTTACAATTGAAACGTATATTTTCTAGGGTGAGTGCTGCCTTAGCTGGTGGAGGCTTGCTCTTTGTGAGCTGAGCTAGTGCTTGGAAACAGTGGGTAGTGATGAGGTTGTGAACTGAGGAGTGCTGCCCCTGAGGCATGTCGAAATGTCTGTAAGGCTATGTGGGTTTGATTGCTATGGAACTAGGCGCCTGTCGGTTGATCGAAGCACTGTGTGATCTCGCTATAATTAGGTACATTATTAGCTTGATTGTTGATTCGTGGGGTGATCAGTTGGCCATGGAGTGGTGGGACGTGTAAGGGTCGTGAGCTGGAGTATGAGGGCCTTGTATGGAGGCTGGTGGCGGGTTTTGTATTGCTGTGTGAGATGGAGAGATGAGTTGTTGGCAGAGCCTGCGAGTGGGGGCTGTGGGCAGGATGTGTGATGAATGCTGGTATGGATTTCTCTGATCATGTTGACTGGCACATGGGTCTTGAATAGAACTGAGTGATCTGTGCGGAGTGATTGGGAGTAAGGAATTGGAAGTTGTAGATATGCCAAGATGAATATTTGATATGGCAGTGGATGGATGACAAACTAGGCTGCTGGTTGTCGGTCTATTGTTTGAGCGAGCAATTTTCGTTGTGTTGGGAGAGAGGTGGTGTTTGAACTGGGTTCTGTGGAGGTGGAAGAACTGAGCATTCTCTTGAGAGGTACTGTGGAGAGGTGGGTGTTATAAACTGCTGGCAAACTGATCTTATTAGAGTGGCGATTTGTATTGATGATGTATGGCTTTGACGAATAGGTCGTTGTGCGTCGCTGTGAGTGGAGATGATGGGTGGCCGGGTGGTCCTGTGGTTGTGTTCTGAACAGTGTGGGGCGAGAGATGCTGTTCTGGAATAAGAGGGACTGAGGGCTGGATGTGCGTGTGGTGTCGACTTTGATGCGATTCTGACTAAGAACTGCTTCTGTCTACCGCTCGTGCTAGGAGCGAAGCTGCATGGAAAGGTGACTTGCTGTAGCCTGGGAAAATGCGTGAGTTTGAGTGACTCAAGCGGATGAAATAGATGAGGGGCCTAAGATAGATGGTTGGGCTTGCGATGCAGGAGTAGAGCATGATCAGGGGCTGATTTGGTCTGATGTGCGGTGTGGTGGGAGAGTGGGGTCGTATCTAGGGCGGTTCCGGTTTGCTGTGGTTTTGTTTACTCTGTGAATGGTGAAAAATGGTCACTCGGACTGAGATTGTGCGGCTCTGACATTGGAGGTGATGAAGTGGGCTGAGAGCTTGACTCGCTTACTGGATAGGGGTATTTCTGGATTACTGGCGGCTGAGAGGTAATGGGATGAAACAGCCTGAATAGAAGTGATGTAACATGTGTGTTGTCTGTCTATCTGAAGTGAAATGCATGCTCGTATGAGCGCGCATGTGACGTGGGTCTGGCAGCGATGCCTCAGGCTCCTGTAGGTGGAGCTAGTTAGGCGGCGACTCTGGAGAAGTGTCTTTTTTGGAGAGGACTGGATGTATTGAGAAGGGAATAGCTTGCATTGGCATGGCTGGAGAAAAACTCTGACTGGCTGGGTGGTATATGACCTTGTACGCTTGGAGAGGGGGTTGGTCTGACTAAGATCTGTGCCTGAGATCATAGTTAATCTAGTGGCGTATGGTTGAATACTGAGATTCTTTGGGTTGTCTGCCTCGAGGATTGTTTTTTTCTGCTGAGGGTAGGATAGCTGTGCGAGTGGGCATAGACTTCATCTAGAGCGAGTGCTCACTAAGAAATTTCATGCTGCTCCGTTGTTCGGTTCGTCGCGATGGAGTTTTTTGACAGCATGTGAAAGAAGTGTAGACTTTAGTCCTGCTGAGCGTAGTGACTCGATAGGGCGTCTGAAGCTGAGTGTGTCCTGGAACACTAGTGGATGGCGCTGGCTGTGCTCGTGCTTGGACGAGATTATAGGTTTAGTTGTGTCAGATTAGAGGAGTGTCTGATGGTTTTTGGAAAGCTGCTATGCAGTAGATCAAGAGACTAAGAGCTCAGAGTTTGCGTTCTTCTGTCGAATAGCTATGTGCGACAAAGATGGGGTCGCGATGGTGTGTGATGAGACAGTGGTCGACATGTGGAACATGATGCGTCTGGTGGACTGGACTTGGCGGGGGTGGGGTGATCTGCATGAGCCTCTGACTGGCGGTGCGAAACTAGCGCTGAGGAGTGTCGGTTCGGTCTGTTGCGTATGGTATAGTATAGAGTCTGGAATCGAGACATGGTACTGATGTCAGCGCGGATGTCTGGACTTTGGGAGTCTGAGTTCGGACCATGAGGGGGGATGTTGCTAGGATTCGCTGGACTGGCATACTATAGTGGCTACGAGCCACGGGGGAGCTGCTGTGAGCTGTTTGGCTGCCTTCTGTCTTGGGGTGTGGGTGAGAACATCGGGAGAGGGTCGAGATGTAGGTGATGTGGTGGCTCTGTGTGTGTGGGCTGTGGGGCCTGGCTGGCATGGGGGTGGGTGTTGGGGATGGGGAGGGTGTGCGCTGTAGCGGCTGGGGCTGTCTGGGGGGCTGGGGGGGTTTAGCGTGGTGACTGTTTGGGGGGAGTGTGCTGCTCCTGCTGGGCTGGGGTTCGGGGAGGGGTTGGCTGTCTGGGTGTTGTCTGAGGGCTGGGTAGTGGCTGGGGCTGTGTATGATGAGGGTGTCTGTGTTAGGGTGGTGTGCTGCCTGTGGTTGTGCTGAGGAGCTAGGGTTTGTGCTGTGGGAGGGTTTGCTGCCCTGTTTGAGTGGGCGAGTTGGGTGGTGAATAAGAGGTTGTGCTGCTGGGTTGGTCTGGTGTGGTGTCTGTGTGGGGTGAGTGGGTTTGTTGTGGGTGTGGGTAGGGTTGCTTGCTAGGGGTGCTGTGTGGTGGTCTATTGATGCTGTGTCTGTGTGAGTGGGTTGGGGGTGCTGCTAGTGTGGGCTGTGCGTGAAGGGGCTGTGACTGAGATTGGTGGAGCTTTGTTAGGGGGGGTTGTGTGCTGTGGCTGGGTGTGGGGGAGAGTGCTGTTTGGTGGTTGGGTGGCTGGCGTGGGATGGCTGTGGGGCTGGGGTGGCTGTGTGGTGGTCTGTGGTGGTGGCTGATGGCTGGAGGTGGGCCAGGGGGTGGTGTCTGTGGGGGCTGGGTTGGGGTGGAGGCTGCAGGCAGTGGCTGTCTGGGCTGCTGGTGGGTGCTTTGCTGGTGGCGGCTGCTGTGGGTTTGGGGCGGTTGGTGGATCAGGGGCGGACTGCTGGGATGGGTTGGCTGGGAGTGCTGGGGGTGTTGGTGGTGGTGCGAGGGCTGTGGCTGTGCTGCTGGGTGGGGCTGCTGGGTGACTGCTGCTGAGCTGGCATGGGTGGTGTGTGAGGTCTCGTTGGGGTGCCTTGTGTGGTGTGATGGGCTGTGTGGCATGTGGTGCTGTCTGGCTATTGGGCTCTGGCTGGGTCTGCTGGGGCTGGGCTGGTGGGGCTGGTTGGGGCTGGGGGGCTTGGGCTGGGGGCTGTAGGTCTGTGAGTGGTGCTTTGGGCGCTGTGTGGGGCTGGTGCTGCTGGTCTGGGTGCTGTGCTGGGGTGGAGTGTGATTGGCTGGGGATGGGGGGGCGGGGTGGGGGGGGGGGCTGGGGGGCGGGTTGCTGTGGGGGTCAGTGGGGGGGTGTGGGTGGGGCTTGTGGGGCTGGGGTGCTGGGGGTTGGGTGGCTGGGGGGGCTGGGTGTTCTGGGTGAGCTGGGTGGTGTCTGGGTTTGAGGGGTGGCTGTGGTTTTGTGCGGGTGATGGGTTTGGGGTGGTGGCTGGGGGTGCGGGCTGTGGGTGTGTTGTGTGTTGGCTGGTGTAGGTTGCTGGTGGTGGTGTGGTGCTGGGGGGGGGGGGGGCGCTGACTGTGCCGGCTGTGGCGGGGGGGTGTGGGGTGTGCCCCCCGGGGTGGGGGGCTGGGCGGGGGGGGGTGGGCTGGTGGGGGGCTTGGGGGGCGTTGGGGGGTGGGTGTGCTGGGTGGGGTGTGTGGGGGCTGGTTGTGGGGGGGTTTGGGGGGGGTGGGGTGGGTGTGGGGGGTGGTGTGGGCTGGGGGGGTGGTGTGTTTTGGGGGGGGGGTGGGGTGGGGGGTGTGGTGGGGGTGGGGGTGGGTGTGGTGGGGTTGGTGGTGGTGGTGGGGGGGGGGGCTGGGGGGGGGCTGGTTGGGGGCTGGGTGTGGCGTGGGGTGGGGGTTGCTGGCGCTGGTGTGGCTGTGGGTGTGTGGTGTTGTGGTGTGGTGGCTTTGGGTGGCTGGTGTGGGGGTGTGGTGGCTGGTGTGTGGTGGGTGGGTGTGGTTTTCTGTGGGGGGTGGGCTGTGGCTGGGTGGCGGTGGCTGCTGTGGTGGGGTGTGGGGTGGGGGGTGTGGGTTGGGGTGGTGTGGTTGGGGCTGTGGGTGGTGGGGTGGGGTGGGCTGTGTGGGGTGTGGGGGGTTGGCTGGCTCTTTCTTGGGGTGGCTGTGGTGGGTTTGGGGGTGTGTGGGGGGTGTTTTTTTGGGGGCCCCGGCTGGTGGTGTGGGGGGGTTTGGGGCTTTGTGGGTGGGTGGGTGGGGGGGGGGTGGGGGGGGGGCTGTGGGGTTGGGGGGGGGGGGGGGTGTGGGGGGTGGTTTGTGGGGGGGTTGGGGGCGGGGTGTTTGGTGGCTGGGTGGTTTCTGGGGGTGGGGTGGGGGTGGGTGGGGGGGTGGGGCTGGGTTTGGGGGGGGGTTGGCTGGTTGGGGGGGGGGGGGGTTTTTGGGGGGGGGTTTTTGGGGTTGGGGGTGGTGGGGGGGGGGTGGGGGGGTGTGGTGGGGGTGGGGGGCTGGGGGG
>JARQOD010011973.1:0-21355 GCA_033576555.1 Oophaga sylvatica
TTTTTATTTTTCCAAGGGTAACAGAAGAAATTGGACCCCAACAATTATTATGCAAATTGTCCTGAGTACACTGATGCCCTTTATGTGGGGGTAAACTACTGTTTGGGCACATGGCAGAACTCAGAAGGGAAGGAGCACCGTTTGACTTTTTCAACGCCGAATTGGCTGGAATTGAGATCAGACGCCATGTCACATTTGGAGAGCCCCTGATGTGCTTAAACAGTGGAAACCCCCCCAATTCTAACTCCAACCCTAACCCCAACACACCCCTAACCCTAATCCCAACCCTAATTATAACCCTAACTACAAACCTAACCCTAACAAACCCTTAACCCTAATTCCAACCCTAACCCTAATCCTAACTTTAGCCCCAACTCTAACACTAACTTTAGCCCCAACCCTAATGGGAAAATGGAAATACATACATTTTTTAAAATTTTATTATTTTACCCTAACTAAGGGGTTGATAAAAGGGGGTTGATTTACTATTTATAGCGGGTTTTTATGTTTGGCAGCTGTCACACGCTAAAAGACGCTTTTTATTGCAAAAATAGTTTTTGCATCACCACTAGGGTTGAGCATTCCGATACTGCAAATATCGGGTATCGGCCGATATTGGCTGTATCGGAATTCCGATTCCGAGTACCGATATTTTCGTCATATCGGATACCGGAATCGGGATTGTCACTGTCACTGTCAGTGTCTGTCGGTCGGGTCTGTCAGGAGTCAGCGGCACTTACCCGGCAGAAGATCTCCGGCGGTCACATCCCGGACTGCTTAATGGCCGCCATCCTCTTCTCCCCGGCGGTCACATGCAGTTTCTCGCGATAACTGCAGTGACTGCTGGGTAATCGCGGCCGTAAAGCAGTCCGATGACGTCACCGCCGGGGAAGCTGGTAAGCAGCTGTGCTGCGCCGGGATGTCAGGTTCTGCCTGTCATTCCGATGTAGCAGAGCTGGATCGTCGTGGGACAGTCGTTACTATGGACTGCGTCGGACAGGTGGTATACTGTTGGTTTTTTTTTTTTTTTTTTTTTACAGGAGATCGATGGCGTCGCAGGAATGAGAGAGTAATAAAAAAAATGAAAACTGTGTTGTCTCTTTTATTTCATTAAAAGACTTTTTTCTTGCTGTGTCTTTTTTTACACATTTAAAAACTTTGGGATTAATAATGGATCGGTGTCTTATTGACGCCTCTCCATTATTAACCGGGCTTATTGTCACCGTGCAATCAACGGTGACATTAACCCCTTATTACCCCGCTTGCCACCGCTACAGGGCAAGTGGGAAGAGCCGGGTAAAGTGCCACAATTGGCACATCTTTTGATGTGCCAAATGTGGGGCTGCTGTAGCCTGGTATTATCAGGCTGTTGAGGGCCAAAATCCATGGGCCTTGACAGTCTTTTAATACCAGGCCGCAGCAGTCTGCATTTTACTTGGCTGGTTAACAAAAATAGGGGGACCCCTACGCCGTTTTTTTTTCGAGGGGATCCCCTATTTTTGTTAATCAGCCAAGATATGCAGACTGCTGTGGCCTGGTATTATCAGGCTGGCAAGGTCCATGGATCTTGGCTCCTTAACAGCCTGAAAATCCAGGCCTCAGCGGTCTGCTTCATCTGGCTGGTTAACAAAAATAGGGGGACCCCACGCCAATTTTTTTCGAGGGGATCCCCTATTTTTGTTAATCAGCCAAGATATGCAGACTGCTGTGGCCTGGTATTATCAGGCTGGCAAGGTCCATGGATCTTGGCTCCTTAACAGCCTGAAAATCCAGGCCTCAGCGGTCTGCTTCATCTGGCTGGTTAACAAAAATAGGGGGGACCCCACGCCATTTTTTTTTCGAAGGGAACCCCTATTTTTGTTAATCAGTTCCCTCTGACGTCACTGATGGTGTCCCTGGCTGACCTGAAGTGAAAGTGGAAAGCAATCAATTAAGCTTTCCACTTCCTCTCCTGTCAGCCAGGAGAGGAGCTCATTCATTTGGGGGTTTACTGTGAGGCTGCAGCATTAGCTGCGGTCCCTGCAGTAAACATTAACCCTTTCTGAAGGATTACACCATGGGACCTGACTGTGCATCGGATTGGTAAGAATAATTTTGCTTTATTATTTTATTTTTATTACAGGAAATGGTTTTAGCAGGTAAATAAAATATGGTCAAAAACTGTGTGATTATTTCATTAAACTTCTTTTTTATTAAAGTGTGTGTTTGATTTTTCTTTCATACAATAGGATTAATAATTGATAGTTGTCTAATTGACAGCACTCAATTATTAACCTGGCTTAAAGTGACCTTTCAATTGCAAGGTCATTTTAACCCCTTATTAACCCATTCGCCACCGCTACAGGGCAATGGGAATAGACGGGCAAAGTGCCAGAAAGGGCAAATCTAATTAGAGATTTGCCCTTTCTGGGGTGTCTAGGGGCAGATGTTAAGTAGCCGGGGGGGGCAAAAAAAATGGTCCCTCTCTGGGCTATTATTATCTGCCCCCACTCACTGGCTTTGTCTGTCTGGTTGCGAAAATAGGGCGGGAGCCCACGCATTTTTTTTCAGCAATTTTACACCTCATATATATATATACATGTCATTGAATTTGTGACACATATATATATATATATATATTTATATTTATAGTTCATACACTTCTACATAGTATAATAGCCGCTAATTCAATTGCCGGCTTTTGTGAAAATGCAGAACCCGACATGAAATGACACTTGGTGTACATAGGGTTAACCATGTCTTTTCATGTAGTTTGATATCTGATTTGCACAAACAATTACATGAGTGTAAGTGTGCAAAATTTCACACCTGTAGGGGTTAATTAAAGGTGTAAATTCGTAGCAAAAAAGTCCGTTTTTTTTACAACGAATTTACACCTTTAATTAACCCCTACAGGTGTGAAATTTTGCACACATAGACTGATGTAATTGTTTGTGCAAATCAGATAGCAAAGGACATGAAAAGACATGGTTAACCCTATGTACACCAAGTGTCATTTCATGTCGGGTGCTTCTGTCTTTTCACAGATGCCGGCTTTACCCGGCAATTGAATCAGAGGATATTTTACTATGTAGAAGTGTATAAACTATACATATATGTATATATACATGTCACAATGACATGTATATATATATATATATGTATTCTATGTGTGTATATTTAGTGTTTACAAGGAAAGAAAGAGGTTTTTTTAGTTGCGATATTTTGTTCCCATAGACTTACATGGGACTTCCGGTATCGGTATCGGGTATCGCCGATATTTTAGTGATATCGGCGATACCATTCCGATTCCGATACTTTTGGATATCGGAAAGTATCGCTCAACTCTAATCACCACATTTTGAGAGCTATAATTTTTCCTTATTTTGGCCCACAGAGTCATGTGAGGTCATATTTTTAGCGGGACGAGTTGTTGTTTTTACTTGTACCATTTTCGGGCACATGACATGTTTTGATCGCTTTTTATTACGATTTTTGGGAGGCAGAATGAACAAAAACCAGCAATTCATGAATTTCTTTTGGGGTGGCATTTATACCATTCCACGTGTGGTAAAATTGATAAAGCAGTTTTATTGTTCGGGTTAGTACGGCTACAGGGATATCTCATTTATATCATTTTTTATGTTTTGGTGCTTTTATACAATAAAAACGATTACCGTATTTTTCGGACTATAAGACGCACCGGACCATAAGACGCACCCCAAATTTTCAGAAGGAAAATTAGGAAAAAAAAAATAATGTGTCAAATGGGGGTCCGTCTTACAGTCCGAATTTAGCTTACCACTGTGTGGGGTGGTTGGGCACTGTGGGGTGGCTGCGTTCTGTGGGGTGGCTGCGTTCTGTGGGGTGGCTGCGTTCTGTGGGGTGGCTGTGTTATGTGGGGTGGCTGTGTTATGTGGGGTGGCTGTGTTATGTGGGGTGGCTGTGTTCTGTGGGGTGGCTGTGTTATGTGGGGTGGTTGTGTTCTGTGGGGTGGCCAGGGTGGCCATATACTCACAAATCCAGTGGTGGCGGCGGCGCTCCCAAT
The DNA here is from genome assembly GCA_033576555.1 of Oophaga sylvatica. Classification (NCBI taxonomy): domain Eukaryota; kingdom Metazoa; phylum Chordata; class Amphibia; order Anura; family Dendrobatidae; genus Oophaga; species Oophaga sylvatica. The sequence continues at coordinate 4,028 of JARQOD010011973.1, forward strand.
GCAGCTTGGCTGCGATGCGGTGGTGGTGTCCGGGCAGCAGCGGGCCTCTGGGCTGCATGGGGGGCTCCGCCGGCATCTCGTCCCAGCCGGAAAGCCCCCCCGCAGCTGCGACGCGGTGCCTCCGGTGTGCGGTCCCGATCCAAAGTGTGGTGCGGTGTGGTGGTGGTGTTCGGGCAGCAAGCGGGCCTCTGGGCTGCGTGGGGGGCTCCGCCGGCATCTCGTCCCAGCCGGAAAGCCCCCCCGCAGCTGCGACGCGGTGCCGGCATGAGGAATGGCCGCCTGGGGCCTCCGGCAAGATGGCCGCCGCATACTCTCGTTCAAATCTCGGCAACGAGATCTATTCCCGAGGACAAGATCTCGTTGCCGAGATTTGAACGAGAGTATGCGGCGGCCATCTTGCCGGAGGCCCCAGGCGGCCATTCCTCATGCCGGCACCGCGTCGCAGCTGCGGGGGGGCTTTCCGGCTGGGACGAGATGCCGGCGGAGCCCCCACGCAGCCCAGAGGCCCGCTGCTGCCCGGACACCACCACCGCATCGCAGCCAAGCTGCATTGGGAGCGCCGCTGCCACTGAACTTTCCGGTATGTTGCGACCATAAGACGCACCCCAAAAGTGCGTCTTAGGGTCCAAAAAATACGGTATATATAAAATATAATTATTTTTACATCGCTTTATTCTGCGAGCTATAACTTTTTTATTTTTTCGCTGATGATGCTGTATTGTGGCTAGTTTTTTGCGGGACAGGATGACGTTTTCAGCGGTACCATGTTTATTTATATCTGTCTTTTTGATCGCATCTTATTCCACTTTTTGTTCGCCGTTATGATGATAAATCATTGTTTGTTTGCCTTGTTTTTTTTTAAGGGGTTCACTAAAGGGGTTAACTAATGGGCCAGTTTTATAGGGCTGGTCATTACGGACGCGGCGATGCTAAATATGTGTACTTTCATTGTTTTTTTTATTTACATGAAGAAATGAATTTATTGGGGAATATTTTTTTTCTTTATTTAGGATTTTTTTTTACACATTATTTTTTATTTTTTTTACTTTTTTACTTTGTCCCAGGGTGGGACATCACTATATAGAGTTGAATCGCTGATCTGACACTGTGCACAGCACAGTGTCAGATCGGCGATCTCACAGGCAGTTGCTGTGAATACGTTTGAGGCGACTTCGGAGCTGGGGCTCCCTCCGGTGGTTGCTGAGGGTAATGAACTAATTGCTGAATGGCTTTCTGCTGGATCCGAATGGTCTGATATAAGTGACCTGAACTCCCAGCAGCCTTGCCGGTAATCAATTGTTCTTCAGGTCTTGCTTGGAGCTCAGCTTGCATTCCTGCTTTCATTCAGATAAGTGATTTGCTATTTTTTTCCTCTGGTGGGATTTTCCTTGTTGGTTTGCTGCCTTGCAGTAGACTTCTGCCTGGTCCCCTTTTGGGGCCTGGCGCTGCATTTGTGCTCAGTTGTGTTTGCACTTTTGCTCTGTTCCAGTGTCTCTTTTTATTTGCTGAATTGCTGTGTGTTACACCAGAGATCTGATAAAGGTGGTAGAGGTCATGTGATCTCAGGTTTTTTGTTAATCAGAAGTGTTGGTATTTTTGTCAGGGTTTTTTGGGTTGCAGTCAGAATACTTTCCTATACTTTTCTATCTAGACAGTGTTGGGCCCCAGCGTTTGCTCATTCTATTTTCTGTCTGTGTTCGTATTTTCCTCTTGTCTAACCGCCATTACATGTTTGGGGGCTTCCTATTTCTTTGGGGGTTCTGCTACGGGGCAGTTGGCTTTCATCTTTCTGCCTTTAGGTGTAGCTATTTCTCTGGCTGTGACTAGGCGTCTAGGATCACCGTAGGTACGCTCCACGGCTTCTTCTAGTGTGGGGGTTAGTTTAGGGCCCTGCAACCCAATAGTTTCCAGCCTCTCTGGTGTATTGCTACTTTGGCTATTTTTGCTATTTCTCCTCAGTTACCGAAACATAACAGGCAGTGCAGCAGGCTTTCTCAGCGCCTGCTCTCAGCAGGCACTGAAGAGGTTGCCTCCCTGCAGGACCTTGAAGGACCCCGTGGCCTTCTTGGATCTGGGGTCCTGCAGGGAGGAGGCCCTCTGAACAGCGCGATCACATCGCGCTGCTCTGAGGGTCTCAGGAAGCACGCAGGGAGCCCCCTCCTTGCGCGATGCTTACCTTTACCACCAGAATGCTGCGATTATCTTTGATTGCAGTGTGCCGGGGGTAAATGTGTCGGGAGCAGTCCGTGACCGCTCCTAAACAGCGATCTCAGCAGCGATCTCACTATGTCTGACACGTACCAGCGATCAGGCCCCTGCTGTGAATCGCTGGTCGTGTCAGAAATGCCAGGACTTTTTTTGATCGCTGGTCTCCCGCTGGCCAGCACGCATTGCTGCGTGTGACAGGCAGGAGACTAGCGATCTACTGGTAACCAAGGTACACATCAGGTTTCCAGGCGCCGGGCTGTGCCTGGAAACCCGACGTGTACATTGGATACCAGCGCGCTGCTGCAGGGGAGCTGGTAACTAAGGTTCACGTCGGGTTTCCAGGCACCGCGCAGTGCCTGGAAACCCGACGTGTACCTTGGTTACCAGCTCCCTGCGTCAGCGCACTGGTATCCAACGTACACAGCGGGTAACTAGGCGATGTTACCCGCAGTGTCGCTGTCCTGATCGCTGCCTGAGCTGCCTGTTTGGCAGCTCAGCAGCGATCATGTAGCGACACACCATCGATCCTGATCGTTGTCGGGATCGCTGGTGTGTCGCTATGTGAGACGGGCCCTTAGGCCAACAGCTGTCAGTCCCCAGTCATTAAATAAACAATCACTATTTATTTTCTTAGATAGTGTGCATGAACAACACTGTTATGCCGAACGATTTTTAAGTGGAAATCTGGCCTTCTGATCTGTCACTGAAACACAGTTTTGTCACAAATGATTTGAATTAGCTAATTGGGCCTAACAATTTTGAAGTGGAAATCTGGCCTCAACAAAGGTGTGTTTGTAAAGGAATGAAATATCATATTCCCTTTGCTTGTCCTCCTTAATAGGGTCTGATATTGCTTGTTCCATTATGATGTGTATATGTTATAATAGAGTGGTACTGCTCTGTGAATACATGCATTACCACCTACTGATAATGGTACTGCTACACTTTTAGTGTGTTACCGTTTCTTGTAAATATGCATTTTGTGTGTTTTAGTAAAGTATGTTTTATCTGCACTAGTATTAGGGAAAGTGGAGTGCACCCGTTGGCCACTAGATGGGGGGGTATCTTAGTTCCCATAGTTCCTAGTTAGTGAATAGTGTTAGTACATGGTTAATAGTAGGAGGGGCTGCAAGTGCAAGGAATAGATTCTGGTCAGAGGGTGAGGGTGCCCCAAGGGTCCAGAAGGGCTATAGGCCCAGACACCTCAGCAGTCATGCAACTTGAAGTGAACCTCAGTCATACACAGCATTAAAAGAGTTCAGCAACGGCCGTTGCAGTAGAGAAGACGAGAATGTGGCAACTTATTGTTTGGGCAGAAATCTTTAGAACCGGGGCGAAATGGCCAAGGGACCCCACAGATACAGTCAGTACAGATAGAAAAGATGTGGTGCAAACGCAGAAGACAAGGCAGAAAGGCAGTACTCTCTTTCAGTGGTTTTTCTCTCCAGGAGTTAATGATCTTGCGTCTGGGGCGAAAGAGACCGAGGGATGTATTTCCGTAGCAGAGCCGTGCAGAGAGAATGCTGAGGAACTGCTAGGGACGGTCAGACCTGAGTCTGCGCTTTGTGAACACGAGAGTAACACAGGGAAAGAAAGGGAACAATGTATGGGAAGCCCGTTGTGAAAGATGTGAAGCTTATGGATGTGCAGTGCAATGAAACTAGTAAAGATGTTCTTGTTAAAGTTGAAATGGACTGTGTCTCAGTTTGTGCTTATTTACCTGGAGAGAGTCTCCCTCAGCATAAAGAGGAACCAGAAGGAGCTGGACCTGAAGACACAGTGTTGCTGACTAATGGTGAATATGTTTCTGTAAGGGAAGGCCAGGACACAGAAGCCCAGGTGTCCACGGCAACGACTACTGCCCTGGCCGACTGTAACATGTTGACTCTGTACGACTCCCAACTAGTACTCTCAAAATCCTTACAATGAGGGCCACACGTTCCTTTCTGTGCCACTGCATCTTCAGCTGTCCATGGAGAAAACCTCCTGACCTAGGTTAAGGGACTCTTACTCCCCTTTTGTCTCCACTAGCCTACCTGTCTGAGCTCCAGACTCCTGCTGCCACTTGATCTTTGCTTTCCTTCAGAACATACTATCTTACATATACTGGTCTTGCACTCGACACTGTTACTATGCAGGCCTGGAATCAGCTAAACCATAGGTCTGTTACTTCAAAATGCTTATCTCTATCTGAGCAATAGCAAGAAATCACCACCGCAACAAGAGCTGCCGCCTCACCACCACCACCAGAGCTGCTGACTCACCACCACCGCCAGAGCTGCCTCCTCACCACCACCAGAGCTGCCTTACCCTCGACCTTCTGCCTCTTCCCCATTATCCCGTAGAATGTAAGTCCGCAAGGACAGGGTCCTCTCCCCTCTGTAGCAGTCTGTCATTGAAGATTTGTTTACTGTAACAATATCTATAACTTTGATGCAACCCCTTCTCATGTACAGCACCATGAAATTAATGGCACTATATAAATAAATAATAATAATAATAATCTACCTCTGTTAGAGCCTGTGTAACTACTGAGTACTGTTGCTGGGCAGCAAATAAATGAAACATCATTTAAAACTTAGCCCCAAGATCTTCAAGGGGGATGTGACAGTGTTTTCATTCCTTTACATCAGTCTAATGTATATGGATGCCTTAACTACTTTCTAAAGGCTATGTGCACTCTTAAGGATGATGCTTCAGGACATGCCGGTGTCTATTGTCATGAAGCTTCTATTTTGTATCTCTGACATCTTATGACTGCCTATACAGGAGAGACAGGGCCCCCTGATGGCGCTTGCTCTCTTTTTTGGTCTTTATCTGCTTCTTTATATTTTTCTTTACATATTTATTTAAATTTAGTCTTACCTGTGGTAATTTCAACCTGAAGTGATTACATGGTTGTAATGGTATCTAGGTAGATTTTAGGACACTATCTAATTGGTGGTTTGAATGGGTCAGCTGTGCACAAGCAGGTTACATTTTTATTCCTTGGTATCAGGGCAGATTATTTTTTGTCAGCTGTTCTTCGATTGGTCCAGTGAAAATTGAAGGGAAGAATTTTCCTTAAATACCTGATACTAATGGAGTTCTGTGCCAGTCTTAAAGAAAGGCCGGGATCACACATTCGAGAAACACGTACAAGTATCGCATGTGAATTCCTGGCACTGCAGCCGTACACTCCACTCCCGAGTGCCGGTGGCAATGCAGGGAATTCACATGCGAGACTCATCAGTGTTTCTCGCATGTGTGATCCCGGCCAAAGAAGAATATCAGCGCCCTCCCTCCCCTATTTGTTCTTTTTCTTGGCTTGTCTGTTAAAGAAAGGGGGGCTGTGCAAAAAATTTACCCAAAAGGAAATGATGTTTTAGCATAATTCCTGGAAAGTTTTACAAAAGTCGCACATTATTATCTATTATTACACAGAGGAAATATTGCTTCTTCAGGCATCCATCAAGATAGCATCATGTACAGTGTGTAACCGCACATAAAATCTAGTCAGATTTGAGCTTTGATAACTGCATATTAGTACAATATGCAGCTTTCACAATCTAAAAAATATTTTTCAATTAAGAAACAATTAATTGCATAATAATAAAGGTAGAAAAAAAAAGTTATACATACCTCATATATGTGGAAAAGTACCCTTCAAAAGGCAAATATGGTAAAAAGAATGAATCCCTGGATCAATGTTGAATTTCCAGAATGCATAACTTGTAGAGATCAGCAAATTAATTTGATGCGAATCGACATTGTGTCAAATTTTATAAAAGTCGCAGGTCATGACGAATTCAAACAATTTGCCATTTAGTTGGCAAAAATAGCAAAAAAGAAATACAATACAGGGTATAGCGCAACCATTTAGGAAGGACAATCTGAGTCACTTAAAAAGCTGAGGCATGGAATGCAGCAACCATCTTAGGGTGTCACAGACAATAGAGTGGACCACAGAGCACACAGCTCACGACTATGCTTCATTCAAATGCCGTGTTCCAGGTATGTGTTCTGTACATGTTTTTCAAAGCTACATGTACCCATAATAATTTTTGGGGTTGTTCACATGTGTGTTATTTTCTAAGGACTTCATATATTTGTCTAAATATTACTTAGACCTATCTGTTTTTTCTGGCAGCGTGGATGAAAAATGCAAATACAAGTTTATCTTTGCTAAAGATTGAAGAAGCTTTGTAATTCATACGCTGATAAAACACCGATGACGCATCGAACAAACGCTGATGACACACTGTCGACAAATTTATCAAACATTGATGACATACGGTCCAAAACAATGATGACACAGGTGCCATTTTTATTTGCGTACATGAAAAATACTGATGTCTGAATTAGGCCTTAGAGATAGGAAGACAAGAGGTTACAATACTGGACAACTACACCAGACAGAGTGTGATGTACAACTGTAGCGCGGAATACAGGACAAGAGAGTTGTCTGTTGTATTGATGGGGGAGAGCGAGTGATAGATAGAGGCGCCATCAGGAACAGAATCAGTGTATCATACTAACAAGCACACGGGTCTTTTCCTGTAGCTTGTAAATTGTACAACATTTTCTTTTATCTTCAAGTGCTAGAAAGCAGGAAGCCAGTTTCACACCCTCACCACAATGTTTTTCTGCTGAAGAGAACTGAAAAATAAAATCAGTGCCTGTCATAGAAATTTTACTTGTTTGCCACCGATACTTGACTGTTCTCAGTGTTTACATTTCTTGAGCATTCCTTTTTGTGAAGCTGGATAATACAGTATACATATTGTTAAATTGGCCAAATTATCCAAAATACAGACATGTAAATTCGACTGTCTATCTCACAAACTGGCATGTTAGTAAAAATACATAACCAATAAATATTGGAATCAAAAACACCCAAAATAATAACATGTAATCTTTATTAATGATAAACAAACAATCTAAAACAGATATAAAAAATAGGAGTGTGGGACAGAATATCCTCACTTCCCCAAGAGCAATAGGTTCACAGTTTGCAAAAAATAATAATTTCATAAAAATTGGATATAATACTATACACCCATCCTACAGCTAACGTAGAATAGACACACACATGAATACTACAAGATAAATAATATACAAGATAATGTGGAAAATGTGCAGGTATAGCAGCATGTCAGTGAGAGATATAACTTCAATTCAGTCTCAAATTACTGTGAAACATAAGCCCTACAGATAGCTGGCATGTGTGTAAGATATAGTTATAAATGTCTCTAGATAAGTAATGTGCACATAGCAAACAAGTGTAAAAACTAATGATGAGCGAGCACTAAAATGCTCGAGTGCTCGGTACGTGAATCAAACAGGTCAGACAATCGGATGAGTATAATGGAAGTCAAAGGGAAATTCAAGCATTTTTCCAGTAGACCCTAACAGTAGGGCTGAGGGGGCAGGAAAATCTGAAATTAATGGAAACAGTGCTCAAATGGAATGGCAACAGCAGGGGAAGACACCTAGACGTATCTCTGACTCCCAGGTCACTGCTGGGAACAATAAAGTCAGAGTACTACTCCACTTTTACGTACAAAACCAAAGATAAAATAGATTTTACAGAAAAAAAATGTTAGGAACATTCTTTCCTGTACAATGACTTGTATATAAGGCAAAATTAAAAAGCTAAAAAAAAACCACGCCTCCCCCAACCCTTAATAACCGACTAATCTATCACCATATTTCCTCGTCACCTATGACTACAGTAGATGACATAGTAGAGGGGGAAGTAAAACTACACGAACCGGTAAATTAAATTTTATCATTTTACTATGTTATCTGAGCAATGTGGTGTGTGTGACATGGTTAAACACGTACTGTTTAATTTATGAAGGAAGGACTCACAAAACCTATGTGGACAATGCAAGAACTGCCAAAATGTAGGGACTCAGAGGGACTTTGATACACCATGTGTTAGACATAAAGCAGGGCCTCATACACATTATGTGAAGATTGTTAGGTAGTGGGACTCTTAGACTTATAAAGCCTATGAACTAAGTGCAAGGGCTGCCAAAAATTAGAAAGAGAGACTGCAATACATCCCGGAATACGCGTAGAGAAGTGCCTCAGAAAACATTTTTTTCCCATTTTTAAGGGGTGGAACTCCTAGACTGGTAAAGCCTAAGCATTAAGTACAAGGGCTAAAAACATTAACCCCTAGGGGGTATACATATATATATATGTAATAGAATTGTAGAGGGGCGCCTCATACACATCCAGTAAAAATGTTGAAGAAGGGCATCTTACACACCCTGGAACTATTAAGAGCAAGGGCCACATGATGACTCTCTAAAAATTTGGAGCGAGGGCAGCATGATGAGCCTGTAAAACTTTGTACCGAGGTCCATGTGTAGCCCAGCTGCGCTCTGGAGCCACATGTTACCCTGGAGGATGTACAAAAGGTAACCCACAAAACAAACCTGATATGCATTCACACTTCACATTTCCCTGGTGCCACCAGAGGGAGCCCTTGGAGAGTACCTAGGTATATAGGGGTAGTGGAGGATATAGCAAGGGGAGTTCAGTTCAGTTGAGCTCAGAGAGAGTTGAGTTCAGTCACCTGAGTCTGAGAGCGAGATCAGATCAGACAGCAGAGAGAAAGCTTGTCAGGCAGTCTAGCTGAGAATGGGCTAGCTGTTGGCTTGCTAGTGAGAAGAGTGGAAGAAACTGCCACCTATTGAAGATTTGAGAGAGCTTCAGAGGTTGACACAGCATTGATCGCTTACCTCTGCTCTGCACTACCGGACACCGGGTCCGAGCTTGCTAGCATCTTCAAGACTAGTGGGAGAAACCGGAGACCCTGTGGGACTACAGGTCGCAGGGGCCCTACAGTGCTGATACGTAACCGGGGTCAGGAAGAACAGGAGTCTGGTCAGCGCTACCATTAGAGACTTAGTTCTGTCCAAGAGAAGGCCTCACCACAAGATCAGCCGGGCGTATACGAAGAAGGCAGAGTTAGACTTTGTTCCATGCAAGTCAGAAACTCACTGTAAGGTTCTTTGTCTCTGTTGACATGTTCCTTGAAACTCAGTTTTCCGTCGGCTATTTTGCTTTCTGTCTTTCTGCAGCTCTTGCCCTCAGTTAATATGGAGTTTCCAGTTTTCATGTTCCCGCCCTGATTCTTCCCTCTTGCTTCTTAAGCAGCCTCAGCTGAACAATCAGTGCTCCTGAATCAAGCCTCAGTCAGTCTGTGACCTGACTCCTGGAAACCTTGGACTCGTACTCCAGCTATTCCCTACTGAGGAATCTTGGAACACCTTTGGACTCTGGAAACCTGCTGTTTGGTGAATCCATGTTTGCAGAGGAATTACGGTACAGAGAAGAGATCCTGAACCTGTTTTGGGGAGATTTATTGTAGTGCTTGAAGTTGCTCTGGCCTGCTGTGTCTCCTGTCTCTGTTCCTGCAAACTGTGTGAACTTTTCAGCATGCTTGTATGAAGTAATACAAGTCATTTCATTTCAACCTATGTCTCCTGTGTTTTCCTCGCACCCAAGCACAAGACGCTATAGGAACTGTACACTATACATGACACTCACACACATAAAGGAGTAAGGAGGCCCTACACCTACTCAGTGGGATTACTGGATGTGCATCCTCCACCCTGACAGCTTCCCAGGACGTGCCTGCATCTACCATCAGTAAAGGTACAGAAAGAGACTTTCTTGTGTGTGTCTGCCTTATTGATCCTGCACCCCTACACCGTCATATACCCTGAGGGACCAGTCTTGCCTGTGGGAGACTTAACACTTTGCTGCCCAGTAACAACCCCTCAGAGGATCTACCCTGCAGCGCTGGTCACCCTGACCAGGAACCACAGGTGGCGTCACGAACATTTCTACAAACCTACAATCCTCTGTAAATATCCCCCTTGTTATGTTACGGTAGCTGAGGAGTGCAGGTAAAAAAGGCAATACACCAGAGCAGTTGGAATCTATGGGATTGCAGTACCCTGACTAACCACCACAACTAGAGGCAGCCGTGGAGCGTTCCCACGTTGGTCCTAGACGCCTCGTCACAGCCTGAGAAACTAACTACACCTAAAGATAGAAATAGGAAAGCTATCTGCCCCGTAGCAGAACCCCAAAGATAATAGAAAGCCCCCAAACATGTAATGGCGGTTAGACAAGAGGAAATACTGACACAGAAAGAAAATAGAATGAGCAAACGCTGGGGCCCAAACTATCTAAATAGAAAAGGACAGGAAGGGTACTTACTGCAATCCCAGAAAACCCTGAAAAACACCAACTCTACTAATTTCAAAATCACCTGAGATCACACGACCTCTACCACCTAAATTAGTTCTCTGGTGTAACAAAAACAGCAGCCACTGAAAAAACTGGAAAAAGCAAAAGTACAAAACACAGTGGCTGAACTAAACTGAGAGGGCAAAATCCCCCGGAGGGGACCCAGAAGGCCCCCACAGAAGTGCAGGACCAAATGCAAAAATATAGCAAAAACACAAAATAAGAAATTGTCTTATCTGATAGCAGGAGATGCAGACACGACACAGCAGGCTACAAGGGAAACTGGAAAGAAGGATTCAGACCAGAACAATTGATCACCGGCAACCCTGATGGGAAAATGATTCCCTTAAATAAGACCAATCAGTAACACCTGATTCCCAGTCCTCACAATCCTCACTAGTACCGCTTGTAACCACCAGAGGGAGCCTCTGCTCAGAACTCATCTCAAACCCATTCACAACAGTACCCCCCCTTGAGGAGGGGTCACCGAACCCTCATTTGAGCAACCAGGTCGGTCAGGATGAGTTCTATGATACGCACGGATAAGTCTCCTAGCATGGATGTCCGAAGCAAACACCCAAGAATTATCTTCCTGCCCATAACCTCTCCATTTAACCAAATACTGGAGTCTTCGTCTAGAAAAACGAGAATCCAATATTTTCTCAACCACATACTCCAGATTGCCCTCAACCAAAACAGGGTCAGGAGGCACAGCAGCAGGAACCACTGGCTCAACAAACCTCTTCAACAAGGACTTGTGGAACACGTTATGGATCTTAAATGTCCCTGGAAGAAGCAAACGAAAAGAAACAGGATTAATAATCTCCATGATCTTATAAGGTCCAATGAACCTAGGCTTAAATTTAGGAGATGCTACTCTCATAGGAATATTCTTTGAGGACAACCAGACCAAGTCCCCCACTTTAAACCGAGGACCATCAGTCCTATGCCGGTTAGCAAACCGCTGGGCCTTCTCCTGAGAGAGGGACAACCTCTCCACTACCTGGTCCCAAATCTGCTGCATGCGCTCAACAACAGAGTCAACACCTGGACAGACAGAAGCCTCCGTCTGTCCTGAAGAAAATCGAGGGTGAAACCCAGAATTACAGAAAAACGGAGACATCAAAGTGGCAGAGCTAGCCCTATTATTAAGAGCAAACTCAGCCAAAGGCAAAAAAGAGACCCAGTCATCCTGATCAGCAGACACAAAGCATCTTAGATAAGTCTCCAATGTCTGGTTTGTTCTCTCAGTTTGACCATTGGTCTGAGGATGAAATGCCGAGGAGAAAGACAATTGAACACCCAGTTTAGAACAAAAAGTCCTCCAAAATCTGGAAACAAACTGGACTCCTCTGTCAGACACAATGTTCTCAGGAATGCCGTGTAAACGAACCACGTGCTGAAGGAACAACGGCACCAATTCAGAGGAGGAAGGCAACTTAGGTAATGGCACAAGATGTATCATTTTGGAAAACCTATCACAAATCACCCAGATGGTGGTCATTCTCTGAGAAACAGGAAGATCGGAAATGAAATCCATAGAGATATGGGTCCATGGTCTCTTGGGCACAGGCAATGGCATCAACAAACCACTAGAGCGAGAGCAAGACTTGGAGCGAGAGCAAGTCCCGCAGGACTGCACAAATTCCCTGACATCGCGAGACAAGGTAGGCCACCAAAAGGACCGACTAACCAAGTCTCTGGTACCAAAAATTCCGGGATGCCCAGCCAATGCGGAACAATGAATCTCAGACATCACACTCTTTTTCCATTGGTCCGGGACAAACAATTTTCCAACAGGGCAGCGCTCGGGCCTATCCTCCTGACACCCTCCAGAGCAAGTCTCAAATTGGGCGAGATGGCGGAAAGAACTACACCCTCCTTTAAAATAACAGAGGGATCAGATAGCTCAGGAGAGTCCGCAAGGAAACTCCTCGAGAGGGCATCCGCCTTAACATTCTTAGTGCCAGGAAGAAAGGAAACCACAAAATTAAAACGTGTGAAAAACAAGGCCCACCTGGCCTGTCTAGGATTGAGTCGCTTGGCAGATTCCAGATAGACCAGATTCTTATGGTCCGTAAGGACCACCACCTGATGTTTGGCTCCCTCCAGCCAATGTCTCCACTCTTCAAAAGCCCACTTCATGGCCAATAACTCCCGATTACCCACGTCATAATTACGTTCAGTAGGAGAAAATTTTCGAGAGAAAAAGGCACAAGGGTTACTTTTAGAGGTCTCTGGATCTTTTTGGGACAAAACGGCACCTGCCCCAATTTCAGAGGCATCAACCTCCACCTGAAATGGCAGAGAAACATCAGGCTGCCGTAGAACAGGAGCAGAAGTGAATCTCTGCTTAAGTTCCTGAAACGCAGAGACTGCCTCAGGAGGCCAATTCACCACATCAGAACCCTTTCTGGTCAAATCAGTTAATGGTTTAACAATAACCGAGAAATTACCAATAAATTTACGATAAAAATTGGCAAAACCCAAAAATCTCTGAAGAGCCTTTAATGAAGTAGGTTGGACCCAATCACAGATGGCCTGAACCTTGACCGGGTCCATTTCAATAACAGATGGGGACAAAATGAATCCCAGAAATGAGATCTTCTGTACGCCAAAAAGACACTTTGATCCCTTCACATACAGAGCATTCTCTCTCAAAATCTGGAATACAGTTCGAACATGTTTCACATGAGAGTCCCAGTCATTAGAAAAATCAAGATATCATCCAAATAAACAATCAGAAACTTGTCCACAAAATCCCTGAAAATGTCATTCATGAAGGACTGGAAGACGGAAGGAGCATTAGTGAGCCCAAAGGGCATCACAAGGTACTCAAAATGCCCTTCAGGGGTGTTAAATGCCGTCTTCCATTCATCCCCGTGCTTAATGCGAATAAGGTTATACGCCCCCCTGAGGTCAAGCTTGGTAAACCAAGTAGCGTTTTTCACCCTGGAAAACAGGTCAGAAATCAAGGGTAACGGGTATTGATATTTCACAGTAATATTGTTCAAGAGACGATAATCAATACACGGCCTTAATGAACCATCTTTTTTAGCCACAAAGAAAAAAACGGCACCTAAGGGTGAAGAGGATGGTCTGATATGACCCTTCTCCAATGATTCCTTGATATAAGACCGCATAGCGTCATGTTCAGGTACAGACAAGTTAAAAAGGCGACCCTTAGGGAATTTACTACCTGGCACTAATTCAATAGCGCAGTCATAGCTCCTATGGGGAGGTAAGGATGCAGATTTATTTTCGCTAAACACATCAGAAAAATCAAACAAAAAGTCAGGAACATCCTCAGCCTGGGGGGAGGCAGAAAAAACAGGAGTGTTGGCACTAACACATTGGCAGCCCCAACTGGTTACAGACACAGATTTCCAATCCAAAACAGGATTATGAGACTGTAACCAAGGGAAACCCAGCACGATAATGTCATGCAGATTATATAGAACCAAAAATTTGCAACTCTCCTGGTGATCAGGTTCAACCCTCATTATCACCTGAGTAGAAAACTGGGGTTTATTCTCAGCCAAAGGGGTAGAATCAATCCCCAGTAGGGGAATAGACTTCTGTAGGGGTATCAAGGGAAACCCACAACGTTTAGCAAAATCATAATCCATCAGGTTAATAGCTGCTCCAGAATCAACGAAAGCCTGAGCAGAAAATGAGGACAGAGAGCATATCAGAGTGACAGTTAATAAAAACTTAGTCTGAACACTACCCAAGACAACTGAGCGTGCAAAATGTCTTCCCCGCTTAGGGCAGACTGAAATAGCATGAGAGGCATCACCACAGTAGAAACATAACCCATTGCGCTTTCGAAACTCATGACGCTGTGCCCCAGACACCACTCCATCACACTGCATGGGCTCAGCAGCTGGCTCACAAGGCAACACCACTCCACGCATACTTCTCCGCTCACGCAAACGTCTGTCAATTTGAATCGCCAATGACATAGAATCATTGAGACCAGAGGGGACAGGGAATCCCACCATAACATCCTTTACATTATCCGACAGACCCTTCCGGAAAAGGGCCGCCAAAGCGTCGTCATTCCATTTGGTCAGGACTGCCCACCTACGGAATCTCTGACAGTATAACTCAGCGTCATCAAGCCCCTGATTTAATGCCAACAAGGTTTTTTCAGCTTGATCAGTGACATTAGGCTCATCGTACAATAACCCCAAAGCCTGAAAAAATGCATCAACATCACTCAAAACAGGATCCCCAGGTATCAAGGAAAAAGCCCAATCCTGAGGATCGCCGCGCAGGAGAGAGATGATAATTTGAACCTGCTGCGCTGCGTTTCCTGAGGACTTAGATTTTAAGGCAAGAAACAATTTACAATTATTTTTGAAATTCTGAAACTTAGCTCGATCCCCTAAAAACAAATCTGGCATGGGGATCCTAGGTTCCACAACAGGCAACCCAGCAAGATAGATAGCAATACTCCGAACCTCAGTGGCAAGCTGATCCACACGGCCAGACAACTGTGCAAACTCCATTGGGAGAAAAGATCCTCCCCAGCACCCAGAGATACAGAGGGAAAAAAAAAAAAAAAAATGAAACAAACAGAAAAATATCTCTGACAACTTTTCTTCCTTCAAAATATTTTTTCCCTTCTGTGAGTACCATACAATTTTTAAGCCGGTGATACTGTTATGTTACGGTAGCTGAGGAGTGCAGGTAAAAAAGGCAATACACCAGAGCAGTTGGAATCTATGGGATTGCAGTACCCTGACTAACCACCACAACTAGAGGCAGCCGTGGAGCGTTCCCACGTTGGTCCTAGACGCCTCGTCACAGCCTGAGAAACTAACTACACCTAAAGATAGAAATAGGAAAGCTATCTGCCCCGTAGCAGAACCCCAAAGATAATAGAAAGCCCCCAAACATGTAATGGCGGTTAGACAAGAGGAAATACTGACACAGAAAGAAAATAGTATGAGCAAACGCTGGGGCCCAAACTATCTAAATAGAAAAGGACAGGAAGGGTACTTACTGCAATCCCAGAAAACCCTGAAAAACACCAACTCTACTAATTTCAAAATCACCTGAGATCACACGACCTCTACCACCTAAATTAGTTCTCTGGTGTAACAAAAACAGCAGCCACTGAAAAAACTGGAAAAAGCAAAAGTACAAAACACAGTGGCTGAACTAAACTGAGAGGGCAAAAGCCCCCGGAGGGGACCCAGAAGGCCCCCACAGAAGTGCAGGACCAAATGCAAAAATATAGCAAAAACACAAAATAAGAAATTGTCTTATCTGATAGCAGGAGATGCAGACACGACACAGCAGGCTACAAGGGAAACTGGAAAGAAGGATTCAGACCAGAACAATTGATCACCGGCAACCCTGATGGGAAAATGATTCCCTTAAATAAGACCAATCAGTAACACCTGATTCCCAGTCCTCACAATCCTCACTAGTACCGCTTGTAACCACCAGAGGGAGCCTCTGCTCAGAACTCATCTCAAACCCATTCACAACACCCCTTTTCAGTGAGCGCCCATGGCCACGGACCGAGCTGTGCTACCCGTGACATCCCCCATTGAAGTGAACGGGCTCGGTGCCGAGTACCCCACAAGCCCTGGCCGAGCGACTCATCCACATGATGACTTTCTAAAAATTTGGAGAGAGGGCTGCATGATGACTGTCACTGTTTCATAACTGAATGTGGCATAGAAACGCTGTGAGTGACAGCTCATCCGGCCTATGGAATCTGGAGTGTGCTGGACAGTTGGTTGTGTGAGTGACAGTCGAGTCATCAAATCTTATTATGGGGCATGCTAAGCCGTCAGCATTTTGATTGACAACCCTACTGCTCTATCTGGTTTAATCTGCATTTCCTCAGGTGCCTCCTTTTTTAATCTTTTGCAAGGTATCTAGCTGGCTAGATGTTAGTAGTCTGTTGTCAGTTGTAGCTTTGCCTAAACTGGATGCGTTTGCTTAGCTCTGTGTCTCTGTTATTTCCTCCACACTGTCTGCCTTATCAGCTATAATCGACACACTATCCATCCTTATCAAACATGGCAGTCCTTGCAATGAATAAGGGCCCCGCTGCTAAACAGCGATCTCAGCAGCGATCTCGCTATGTCTGACATGTACCAGCGATCAGGCCCCTGCTGTGAATCACTGGTCGTGTCAGAAATGTCAGGACATTTTTTTGATCGTTGGTCTCCCGCTGGCCAGCATGCATCGCTGCGTGTGACAGGCAGGAGACCAGCGATCTCCTGGTAACCAAAGTAAACATCGGGTTTCCAGGCGCGTGGCTATGCCTGGAAACCCGACGTGTACCTTGGATACCAGCGCGCTGCTGCAGGGGAGCTGGTAACCAAGGTACACGTCGGGATTCCAGGCACCGCGCAGCGCCTGGAAACCCGACGTGTACCTTGGTTACCAGCTCCCTGCATCAGTGCGCTGGTATCCAGCGTACACTGCGGGTAACTAGGCGACGTGCGTCACTTGTTACCCGCAGTGTCGCTGTCCTGATCGCTGCCTGAGCTGCCTGTTTGACAGCTCAGCAGCAATCATGTAGCGACACACCAGCAATCCTGATCATTGTCGGGATCGCTGGTGTGTCACTATGTGAGACGGGGGCTTAAGGATTGAATTCCAAAATGCGTTTGATAGATTTGCACATTTTTTCTTACCCATGCACACTGGTGTGACTCTTTTAAATTTTCAGTAAAGACTTCTGCATTGTATTCAACACACTGGATTTTCTTCTATTTTCTACCAATGGCTATTCTCTCCATGCTAACCCCTCACCATATTGTCCCTCCATTTCAGGCTGTCCCCTCTTCAATCCATTCTGTGACCTTGTACTGCCCACCATGCTGCCCTCTTCAAACT
>JARQOD010011974.1:0-21351 GCA_033576555.1 Oophaga sylvatica
GGGGGGGGTGAGGGACCCATACATACCAGGATAGGGATAGGGGACAATGCATACCAGGATAGGAGGGGGGCAGCACATACCAGAATGGGAGACCATGTACCTATAAAAATGCTTGCCACCTGGGCTAGAACGGGTTCATCACTAGTATATATATAAAAGGACTTCGATTAGGGAATGTGCTAGGCCGCCTAAACAGATGTTCTTTTCGGCAGCGTCTAAAACTATATGAGTTGTGGTTAGTCCTAATTTCTTGGGGTAAAGTATTCCAGAGGATTGGCAAAACTCAGGAGAAGTCTTGGAGCCCGGAGTGGAATGTACGGATTAATGCGGATGTTAGTCGAAAGTCGCTTGTGGTGCATGAGTGGGTAGGACATAAACAGAATGAGGAAGATGTAGGGGGTGCCACACTGTGGAGAGCTTTGTGGGTGAAACAAGAAGTTTAAATTGAACCCACAATGTATGGCATCCACTGCAATGATTACCACAGAGGGAAGGCGTCCAAGTAATGATTAGCAAGACAGATGATCACACATGCAACCATATGGGAGACGTGTGTTTTCTCTAATACTGCCTTTTCCATCTGATGCAGTATGTCATTTAGCTGATATTTGTATTTATCTCCCTCATACGCAGTCTATGGTCAATATTTTGCTATAATAAAGTTCATTAATTATTTTCATAATTACCCCTATTTTGTGTTTATATATTTTCTCTTTGATTATACAGTATATCACAGTTCTCATCATTTATTTTATAGGGATCTTCATTCTTAGTTCCCTATTCTTTTCTTCTTTGGTTGTTATATCTGGCTGAGGGTATGTCCCGTTTAGCCACGGTGACATTTGTGTAGGTTTACAGACAGATGATCCTGGCTGCTGCATTAAGATGGACTGGAGAGGGGAAAGTCGAGTGAGAGGTAGGCCAACTAACAGAACATTACAGCAGTCAAGGCGGGAGTGGATCAGGGCAAACAGAGTGATCTATTTCACAAGTTTATTTCTATTAATGTTGATAATGGATTTACAATGAAAACCCAAAAGTCATTATCTCAGTAAATTAGAATTAACAAAATAACAAAAAACATCTGCAAAGGCTTCCTAAGCTTTAACCCCTTTATCCCCGAAGGTGGTTTGCACTTTAATGGCCAGGCCAATTTTTACAATTCTGTCTCTTTATGAGCTAATAACTCTGGAATGCTTCCATGGATCCCGTAATCTGACATTGTTTTTCTTGTGACACATTGTACTCATGACAGTGGTAAAATTTCTTTGATATCACTTGTGTTTATTTGTGAAAAAAACAGAAAATTTGGCGAAAATTTCACAATTTTTCAACTTTGAATTTTCATGCCCTTAAATCACAGAGATATGCCACACAATACTTAATAAGTAACGTTTTCCACATGTCTACTTTACATAAGCACAATTGTTGACCGTTTTTTTTTTTTTTTAGAGACCACATCACATTTGAAGTCACTTTGAAGGGTCTATTTGATGGAAGATACCCAAAAGTGACACCATTCTAAAAACTGCACCCCTCAAGCTGCTCAAAACCACATTCAAGAAGTTTAATTAACCCTTCAGGAGTGTCACAGAATTTTTTGGAATGTTTAAAAAAAAAAAACGAACATTTAACTTTTTCTTACAAAAAATTTACATCAGATCCAATTTTTTTTTATTTTCCCAAAGGTAACAGGAGAAATTGGACCCCAAAGGTTGTTGTGCAATTTGTCCTGATACGCTGATACCGCATATGAGGGAGTAAACCACTGTTTGGGAGCATGGTAGAGCTCGGAAGGAAGGAGTGCCGTTTGACTTTTTCAACGCAAAAACTGGCTGGAACTGAGATCAGACGCCATGTCGCTTTGGAGAGCCCCTGATGTGCCTAAACAGTGGAAACCCCCCATAAGTGACCCCATTATGGAAACTACAGAGTTGGATGAAACCCGGTCAGCAGGAGCGCAAAAGCAGGGGCTAAATTAATAAACAAGATTGTTTATTAATTTAGCCCCTGTTTTTGCGCTCCTGCTGACCGGGTTTCATCCAACTCTTTACCTCCTTTCCTCATCTGAGGCACCCGGCTGGAGCTGCATTACATCACCCAAAGCTACGCTTGGCTGGCGCTCCTCTGTGACCGTCTTTACCTTGTCTGACATTATGGAAACTAGACACCCCCACAAGGAACTTATCTAGATGTGTGGTGAGCATTTTGAACCCCCAGGTGCTCCACAAAAGTTTATAACATTGAGCCGTGAAAATAATAAAATCACATTTTCCTCACAAAATGTTATTTTAGCCCCAAATTTTGCATTTTCATAAGGTAACAAGAGAAATTGCACCATACAATTTGTTGTGCAATTTCTCTCGAGTATGCCGATATGTAGGGGGAATACTACTTTTGAGGCACAGAGAAAAGCTCAGAAGGGAAGAGGCGACATATTGGAGTTCAGATTATGCTGGAATGGTTTGAGGGTGCCATATCACATTGGCAGAGCCCCTGAGATGCCAGAACAACAGAAAACCCCCTATATGTGAACTCATTTTACAAACTGCACTCCCAATGAATTCATCTAGGGGTGCAGTGATCATATTGACACATTGCCTCAGAATTTTATACCACTGAGCATGAAGAAAGAATAAATTACATTTTTACCATAAAATGTTGTTTAAGCCCCAAGTTTTTATTTTTTCTAAGGGCTAATAGCAGGGCGTGTAGTCTGTAAGCCACAGTTGCGACTCCGACTCCTGGATTTTATCAGGTTCCGGCTCAGGCTCCGGCTCTTTCATAAATGGCCAATTCGTAACAATAAATTTACTGTTGTAAAATATTAACATCGTGCTTATTCAGTTTCTCACCATCATATTATAAGTAATCAGACCACTTAGAGCAAAAACTATATTTATTAGAATACAATTAGAATATAGCAAATAACTTTTATAAACTTTTCTAAACTCTTGTAAGTAAATATGCAATAAACACGTTACGCAGTTAATAAGAAGAAATCTATAAATTTGTCCTCAGAAAAAGTATTGCCTCTGTCAGATCCTTCATGGATGCCCTCAAATCTGATCTAATTATTTTGAGAGCAGAGAACAACCTCTCTACACTAACTTGGTTGGTGGCAAAGCAGTAACCACTCGGGCAACATCTCTGACAATGTCCAGGACACAGAGGAATCGCTTGTTGCACTGTTATTTTTGATGAACGTCAAATTTCTCAATTTCTTTGATGGGGATGCTCCTCTTCTATGCGGGAACGCTTTGCACGGTCCTTGTGATCCAAATTTTTTCGAAATTAAATTCTTCATCAGTTGATGAGGTAAAAATGTGGCAGGACGACCAAATTCTTCTTGTTCCTCCTGAACTGTTCTGCAACCCTTTCATCCTTACTGCTATTTCAAACAGAGCTTTCTTTTCCTTTAGTTAGCCGTTTGATCATCTAGAAGAATCCGATGCATTGGGTCTACATAAACAGCTGCCAAAGAATGTTATTTTGTAATAGTAGCGCCTCTCTCCGTTTCATTGATGTAGCAATGCCACTTGCAAATTAACCCTCCTCTTTGGGACAGGCAAAACATCAGGTTCTTCCACTCCTTTAAGAAAATACCTGGAGTTAAGTCCTTTGCTTGAAACTTTTTAGTCACTGTAAATGGGTGCTCTAACAATTTTTCCAGCTCAGTCACCTGATTCCACTGACTTTCATTTAGCATCAGTTGAGGGTTAGCCATGTCTACAAGAAAGGTTTTCAGTTCAACAAAGCGCTGAATCATTAATTAAGTACTGCCCCATCGTGTGGCTTGATCAATAATTGCCCCTTTTCCAGCACGTCTCTTCAAAATTGAGTCAACTTTAGGGGTTCTGGCAACAGTAGCCAATTTTCTCACCTTGCCAATCAGTGCAGTAGCATGTCCTTCTTGCAGACTGTCTCTTATAGCCAGCTGTAGCGTATGCACAACACAGCGCATGTGATGAATGAAAGAACGTATTGACACAGTTTCAACAAGATCATCTAAACTATCATGTTGCTGTTCATCTGAAGCAACTTCAGTTTGCTCCTCAGTTATAATACTGTGTTCCTCTATTTCAAACATTTCTGTGTCTGTGGACCCAGAATGTTCTTCTAGCTGCTGGTCACATCATTACTCTCATTCATTAGCTTAATAGTACATATTTGAAGCATTGTCAGTTACGACAGAAAGAACTTGCTCTTTTTTAAGTTCATAGTCTTGCAGAACCTTTTCCACTAAGACCTGGAGAAACTCACTGGTGTGATGAGCTTTGATGTCTTTTACTGCCAATGTCTTGGTAACTATTTCATTTTTGTCACAAACAAATCGGACATTGATGGCAAAATAGTTCACTCTGTGACGTGTGCAGGCATCCATTTTTAAGAAACAGAAAGAGTCCCTTGAGAGTTTTTTTAAGTTCTTCCTTTTGTTTAAAAGCTTCTACGATTACTAATTTTCTAATACTCTCTCTCTCCAGAGAAACACCAAGCTTGCGGGCCATTTCCCCATTCAGACACATAAAAGCTGGTCGTGAAAATAATGAAATAGGCACACTATCCTTTACAACAAGTTCTATGATCTGTTTTTTAAATGTATCTACTGTCATTGTCACAGTAACTTTGTCACTGACAAAATATCTTACTACTGATGGCTGCAAAGTTCTCTGCTCCTTTGTTTGGCTGGAAGAGCTGGGCACTGGTTCATTGGTTTGGATGCAGTCTTTCTCATCCACTGCTTTCAGTAATTCTGGATGAAAGCGCTGTAAATGTCTCTTTAGATTAGAAGCTCTAGTAGGAGCATTTTTATCTTTGCCTGAATATGCACTGATCTTGGCTTCACAGCATTTGTTTTCGTCTGGATCATTTGTCATACACTGACAGACATAATATTTTCTATCTTGAGTGATGGTGAAATGTTCAAATACAGCTGATTTAATGTGACGCTTCTTTGACATTCTCAGGTTTTTAATTCTGCATTCACAATCCAAATGACAATTGTTTTTCCTAAAACAATTGTACAAAATTATTGCCAGGTCATACAACTGATATAGTGGTCAGTAATACTGGTTATTCCTCATGTACTCACAGTTAACTGATGCAAAGTTTGTTGAAAGGATAATACTTCTTACAGTCTTCCTCTTCTGAGTAGCAGCTGTGAAATGCTTGGAAGACGCACACCTAGTAAACATCTAGTCTAGAGGAGGAGCTTTACTACTAAGAATTTGCAACACATTTTCACTTTCAGTTTCATACATTGTAAGTAGGGGTTGGGGCAGCATGAGGTTAACCAAGTATAAGATTAGATAAGGGCAGTGGAGAACAGTGACACACAAGAAGTAAAGGGTATGCCACACTAAACGGGATCGCAAACGAGATCGCAAACGAGATCACTAAAACGTCACTATTTTGCGATCTCGTTAGCGACTTAGCTGTGTGTGGCATGTAGCAACTATGTGGCCCCTGCTGTGATCTCGTTGATCGTTAACTAGAGTTCTGGACCGTTTTTTGATCGTTGGCGTCCCGCTGGTGAGCCTAAATCGCTGTTTGGCACCTTTTGCGAACGACCTCGTTTGTGACGCATATGGGTTTAGCGTCACGGAATGGATCGCAATATCTATAAGTTCTCTTTTGCGTCACAGAGAGGATCGCAGCAGTTGCAAAGCAGGCTAGCAGGACGCAGAGAGCAGGAGCAATGCTGGAAATTCCTATGAATCAGAAGCACTCAGTACATGCTAATGACATCCTAACGACCGCCAAAGTCGTTAAAGAGATCGCTGACCGCTGATGTGTCGTTTATGAGATCTCCTGTTTGGCAGCTACTAGCGACCTAAAAGAGATCTCACAAACGATCTCATTAGCTTGCGTCGTTATTGAGATTGCTAACGAGATCACTAAGTGTGGCAGTACCTTAAGAAATGTCTCCATCTCCAGCAGAACTGGTTATCACTGTTGTTTATAGTTTGATAGAACATATATATTTGAGTAACATTTATAAAATTCATATGAAAGTTCAATTATGAAATATTAATAAATTTTTTTTTTAAAGCTGGAGTCGGAGTCGGTACATTTCTACCGACTCCGACTCCAACCAAAACTAACTCCGACTCTACGACTCCGACTCCACAGCCTGGCTAATAGGACATTTTTTTTTTTAATAAAAACAAAAACAGAGTTCTAATTTTTCCTGAGTGCGCCAATACCTACATGTAGTCGGGAAATATTTTTCAGGCACAGAGCAAAGCTTATAAGCAAAGAGTGCCAGATTTTACTCTTATGGTTTGAAGGCGTCATTACCCACTGGGAGAGCCTATGAGGTGCCAGAACATCAGAACCCCATTAGTGACCCCATTTTAAGAACTACACCTCTCAATTAATTCATCTAGGGTGCAATGATCATATTGACACCATGGGTGTCACAGAATTTTATACCATTGGGCAGTGAAGACAAAATAACTACATTTTTACAACCAAAATTTTGTTTTAGCCAAAGATTTTACATTTTCACTGAATGAGTGGCTACAAAATGGCCCCAAAATTTGTCCACAATTTCTATCCCATATGTGGCTGTACAGTACTACATAGCCATACGGAGAGACTCAGGAGGAACAGAGTGCTATTTGCCTCCTGGACCGTTGCTTTTCCTAGAACAGTTTGCAGACTCAATACACAAAGCCCCTAATTGCTAGAAGAGCAGAATCCCCCCTCAAGTGACCCAATTGGGAAACTATACACCTTGGGGACTTTATCTACAGGAGTGGTGACGATTTTGACTTCATGGGTATTCTCCAGAAACAAGCAGGAATGCTGCCGAGTGAAAATTTCAAACTGCTGTTGCAGTCACCAGTACGCTGCAGTCACCAGTACTTTATGCCCAACCCGTGCTTCTGGAGGCATGCACCCATAAGTTAGACGGGCTCTCATTGCTTCAGAAATGCCAAACATGGATGCAATATGTGGTTTAGGTACACTGTGGGGCTCAGAAGGGAGACTGGCATTTGGATTTTGGGAGTGGACAATTTGCTGAATTTCTTTTGGTGGGTGAGAAGTCATTTCGCTTTTCCAGAGCGTTTGTCCTACTAGTAATGTGCAAGCCCCCTATATTTTCAATTAACAGATGGCAGACCTGAGTGAGGGCTTGCTTTTTTCGTGTACTGAGTTGAAGCTTTTATTGGGAACATTTTACATAATGTTTGGGATCACATTTATCCAGCACTCTACGCTGAGAACTTACTTTGGGGCTTCCATCTAAATCTCAGCGTGACGCGATTCAGATGAAACCACTGTGGAATCCATTAACTACAGTAAGACAGCAGAGTTACTCTGGACTAAGTCTGGCCTCTGTTCAGCGGTGTCCTTTTCAGAAGTGCACAAAAATGTGGTCGACGGCACTTTTATGCAATCCTAAAAAGATGGACACCACCTTATCACAGGTCAGACGGCATCCATAGTTCCTCAATCTGCCGCATTATAGGGAATCTTACACCAGAGGTTGCATCTGAATGATGTATTTTAGAGATTTAATGGAAACTCCGGTTCAAGCAATGAGTGCAGGATAAATGTGAGCAGAGCCTTACTGCAATCTTTGGGAGCCAGAATGAAAAAAATCAACAGCATGTGAAGAATTAGTTTATTTATTTTTTACGCTGTTCCTCGTGCAGTATAAGTGATTAGGCGACTTTATTCTTCGGGTTGGCAAAACACGCTGGCATGTCCGTTTTTTAATGTCAGCATTGGCCGTAAAACGTCCAGCACACGTGATAACATATGGTTGTCATCCGTGTGACACGCATCGGCACCGGGGAAGAAATGTTACAGGAACATGGCTCTCATCATTCTCCCCTGCTCTGCCGGCAATCAGCGCGAGTAGGGGAGAATGATATTTAAGTGATAAAAGACAGCAGGTGGAGCTGATAGGACTATTACGCCCATCAGCCAACCCGTGCTGCCGCTAATAACAGTGACAGCAGGAGCGGCTGATTGGGGTATTCATAAGCCGCCGCCTGCGCTACAAATAAATAAATGAAAAAAAATGACGTGGGTTCCCCTGTATTTTCTATAACCAGCCAGACAAAATTGACAGCTGGGGGCTGCAACTCTCAGTTGTCAGCCTCAGCAAGGTTGGTTAACTAGAATTAGAGGGTCTCCACGTTTTTATCAAAAATTATTTAACCCCTTAACGACCACCAGAACACCTTTTAAACGGTGGCAGTTAAGGGTAGTTATTCCTCAGCGCCGCTTTTTAATGGCGCTGAGAAACAAGTGTATAGCACCCCCCAGCGTCGGAATTTCTCCGGGGTCTCGGCTGCCGGGGGGGGGGGGGGTAGCTGAGACACCAGAAAACATGATTTGGGTCGTTTTTTACCGACCAGTGTTGCGATCGGAATAACGACGACTGCAAAAAAAAAGTCAGATTTCCCATTTAATTTCTCTCACATCAGTGGAGAGAGAAATAGGGTCCCCCGAACCTGCCCCCAGAACCTCCCCCCAGTAACTGCAGTGTCCCTGGACTTTCCTGCATCCTTCGGTCCTGTCCCCTGGCTGGTGGCATCTTCTTCCAGGAAGAAAATGGTGGACGAATGCACAGTGCGCCCACCGAAATCTGCTGGCCGGCACCCGGCAACAATAGGAAATTTTTCCTATTGGTTCATTTTGATCACTGTGATAGACTTTACAGTGATCAAAATGAAAAAAAAAAATAGTAAGTGAACCCCCCTTTATCACCCACCCCCTTAGTTAAGTAAGAATAATAAATAGAAAAATGTATTTATTTCTATTTTTCCATTAGGGTTATCGTTGGGGCTAGAGCTAGGGTTAGGGTTGGGGCTAGAGCTAAGGTTAGGGTGGGGCTAGAGCTAGGGTTAGGGTTGGGGCTAGAGCTAGGGTTAGGGGCTAGAGTTAGGGTTGTGGTTATGGTTGGGATTACGGTTAGGGTTACGGTTAGGGGAGTGTGGAGGTTAGGGTTGGAGCGTCGCCGCAGGGTTAAAAGGACATGCTGCGTTCTGAAAAGACACACCACTCGTCCGTTAACGCAGGTCTGCAGCCTGCGTGTTTTAAACGCATAGTGGAGACGGGATTTCATGACTGGCTGTCCTTCATGAGCACATATCACCTGGTTTGATGTTCGGCTTGTCGATCTGCCACTTCTTCCTAGGCTGTAAGGTAGAGAGATATTGTTTTCTCCATCTGTCCCAGAAAGTATTGGAGAGACTTTGAACTTGTCTCCATTGACGTCTGTAGAGGTCCTTGTTGCTGAATTCTACGAGTGGAGCACTGGAAGTGTTGGTTTTCTGAGTGAGTAGCATGGCGGGAGGGAGAATGGTTGGATCTTCAGCGTCACTGGAGAGTGCAGTCAATGGTCTGGCATTTATGATAGCCGAAACTTCTGCCAAGAATGTAGTCAAACCTTCATGTGTGAGTCTTGTGCTGCCTTCTTGCAAGAAAACAGAGTCTAAGATTCTACGTGCTATTCCTATCATCCCTCCCAAGCACCTCCCATGTGAGAAGAGTGTGGTAAATTGAATGTCCAAGTGCATCCCTGCTCACTCAAGTATCTTTCCACACTGATAATGTCTAAATTGGAAGGAATTTGAAGTTCTTTCACTGCTCCTACGAAATTTGAGCCTCTATCAGAGCGAATGTGTTTCACAGTGCCTTTGATGGCAATGAAACGTCGGAGTGCATTTATGAAACTCGAAGTATCCATGGATTCAATTACTTCGATATGGACTGCTTTGATGGACATACAGGTGAACATAACTGCCCAGCGTTTTGCGTTGGCTTGGCTCTTCTAGTGTGCCGTGCAACCACAGTCCACAGCCCGAATACATCCAGTCCGACGTTGGTAAAGGGAGGATCCGTGCTAAGTCTGTCTGATGGGAGATTAGCCATTTTTTGGGATTTGAGTCACGCCACGGTTTGCGACAAGTCACACAGTTGAAGATGAGTTTGCTCACACATCTCTTTGCTCCGAATATCCATAGACCAGCAGTTCGTAGATTCCCTTCTGTAAACAATCGGCCTTGATGTTTCACCAAAACATGATGGTGCTGTACGAGCAGAGATGATGACCAGGAATTATTACAGGGTGTTTTTCCACTAATTTCCACCTTAGCTTCCTGAAGACGACCTCCCATCCTAACAGCTCGTTAAGGTCAATGATTGGATCAAGACTTTTCAAGACACTATCCTCTAGAAACGGGTTGCCCCTCGTTGAGGTTGTCTATTTCTCTGGGTAGGCTTCTCTTTGCACAACACGAAGTATTGTAACCTTGGATCTTTCCAAGATGAGGGCGGTAAAGGCATGCTTGCAGTGATGCCAACCTTTACAAGATCTCTGGTTTGCAGGTAATGCTGACTTGTCAACTTCATGTGGCCCAGTCCTTCAAGCAATGGCTCGAACAAGTGACTTCCAGGTTGAGAACCTGCTGAACCGATGAGATTCCAGGTAATGACTTGAAATTCCTGTATGCAGAGCAGACACTCGAGGACGGAGCTCCTCGTTGGCATCTGGATCCACCAGTTCAAACGTTTCAGGCCTGTCGATGTGGTGCATCGACCGTGCAAGGAAGCAGGGCCTGTGAACCAGGTAGTGTCCTTAAGATGACTTGAAAGCAACGGATCTATCGCATGGTCCGCAGGATTGAGGTGAGTAGTATATAGTGCCAATGACTAGGGCCGGTAGATCTTCTTATCCTCAGTATCCGGTTGCTGACGTGGACATAAAAGCGTCGTGTTTCATTGCAGATGTATCCCAGTACCACTTTGCTATCAGTGTAGAACTCTGCTTCTTTGGTCTCCAGATTCATCCACCTGAGATAAGCTCGGCCAACTCAACTGCGAGGACAGCAGCGCAAAGTTACAGTCTGGGTACCGTGTGTTCGTGGAGTGGTTCAGTTTAGTCCAGCTCATCACAAACACGATATGGCTCTGTTCATTGACATCTATGGTTTTGAGGTATGCTACTGCTGCGATTGCTTTGACTGATGCGTCGCATAAGATACAAAGTCTTTGTGTCTTGACTTCTGTGGATGGGACAGGAGCATATGGTCGTTTCACACGAAGGTCGGTCAAGGCCTCGAGAGACCTCCTCCACTCTGCCCACAGGTCTGCCTTTTCTGCTGGCAGTGATCATCCCAATCAGATGTGTCTTGGGTGAAGTCTCTTAGCATCATTTTTCCTTGGACAATAACTGGAGCTACGAATCCCAGGGGGGCGTATAGACTATTCACGAAAGAAAGAAACTCCTTGGTGGGAAGGGTTTCTCGTCTTTACTGATCTGAAAGGTGAAGGCATCCGTCTTTAATCCCAAAGCAATCCACGACTCCACTGCATGGGAAGAGTGTTGATGCTTAGGTCTAGGTCCTTTAGATCGCTGGAATAGTCTGAGAGGGAAATGCTTCAATCAACTCTCGACTGTAGGAGGAAATCTTGTGTAACCTTAGGTTAGACTGAGCGAGCATTTCTTGAGCCCTTTTTAGTAGACTGATTGCAGCCTCATTTGTTGGTGTGGACTTCAAACAGTCGTCTACGTAAAAGTCCTTTTCTACGAAGGATCTGACGTCTGACCCATATTTTCTTCGCCTTCTTTGGCAGAATTACGGAGGCCGTAGATAGCGACTGCTGGGGAAGGGTTGTTTCCGAAGATGTGTACCTTCATCCGGTACTCTGTGATGTCTTTGTCTGGGTCGTTGTCACGGTACCAGAAGAACATCAAGTAGTTTTCTGTGTTTTCCCCTTTGACGAGAAAACAGCGGAACATCTGTGTATATCAGCCATAAATGCCACCGTATCTCTTCGGAAAGAGAGTAGTACTTCCAGAAGTCTGTTGCTGAAGTCTGGGCCCGACAGTAGGACATCATTTAATGAACATCTTCACATTTGGCACTTGAGTTCGAATACCACTCTTATTTGACCAGGCTTCTTGGGATGGTATACTCCGAAGATGGGCAGGTACCAACACTCCTCTGAGGGCCGAAGTGGCAGGTGCAATCTCTGCGTGGTTGTTCTGGAATATCCTTTCCATGAAGGTAAAGAAGTGTTCCTTCGTCTAAGGTGACTTTTTAAGCTTGTGCCTGAGGAGATGAATCGGCTGTAGACCAGTTCCTGTTGTTGGGTAGGCGCCTTCTCTTAGGTCGAAATGGTAAAGGTGCGACCCAACTGTTCGATTTGTCTTTGGACTATTTGTCTATCCATGATGTCCAGGAACATCCTATCTTCTATGGACATCGCTACCTTGTCGTCTTCCTTTGTCCTGCGGAAGACTGTACATCCCATGTGGTCTTGTTCACCTTCACAGGTGTGGTCTTCGTTGGTAGGTACTGAGAAAGGGCACGGAAGGCGAGCGCTGTTTGGTAATTCCTTCACCAGCAGACTATTGTGACATGGCTTGAAGAGAGACGGACGTCCATTTTCTAGTGTGCTGGTGAGCATAACTGTTGACTGAGGCTGGCTTGTGGGCTCCTCCAGACAGACGTCTCCTATGATGACCCACCCAAAGGGTCAAGCCCTCTGACGTACGGAGCACTTCTGGAGCCATTTATATATTCTTAGTCTTGCGGACTCGTAATATATCTCTTCCCAGTAGTAGAGCTACTGGGGCTTCTGAATCCAACTCAGGTATCAGGTGGGCTATACGCTTTCAGATAGGGGTGATGTGTCGCCACCTCTGGTGAAGGTACTCTGACCTGTTGTCGGGAATCTGGTTGCACTCCAGGATGGTTGGTAACGATAGGCAGGTTTGACCATCTATTGGACTCCACCTTGTATCCGTTGCTTTTCTCCCCCGCCGTCTCAACGGTACCTGAACACGTCTCAGGGAGTAGGGAGAACAGGGCCTACAATGTTGAAGTTGTCAAAGAAGATGGACCTGGCTAGAGACTGTTACTTTGGTCATCCAGGATTTGCGTATATCTGAGGGCTTGTCCTTGCAGCCTGCAGGATAGACTCGGACAAGGCAGATTTTTGAACAGGACCTTCCTCCTGTGAGTCCCTTACAGATCTCCATACATTGAGAGCTGACCACAGGGGTATCTTCATCAGTGTTCTTCTCCTTCCCATCGTGCTCCTCTGCTTGTGACAACACTCGTGGAGGTGGTCCAGGGTGCAAGGCTGTATTGTGATCCGTGCTGCTGCATTCTGCACATTTCACGCTAGCTTCACAGTTCCTGGCGAAGTGAGAGGTTGTGGCACAACATTTGAAGCAGATGTTGTTCTCTTTGAGGAAACCTTTGCGATCCTCCAAAGACTTCTCCCTGAAGGCTCTGCACTTTAGTAGAGGATGTGGTTTCTTGTGTAGAGGACACTGCTAACTGACATCCTGAGGCTTATTCTCATCTGGAGTAGGTTTACTTGCATTGTGAGGAGTGCCTGTGGAAACAATGTTAGTTTTGTGGACTGCCACGGGTGTCCTACTGGGTTTGACACCGGGGGCAGTGGAACATGACAGAGTGAAGTAAAAACTAGGGTCATTTCTGATCTTAGCTTGTTGGGCAACAAATTCTGCGAATACAGTGAAAGGAGGGAATGGTACATTATGATTTTGTTTATACCGTGAACCATGTGTCACCCACTTTTCTTGTAGGTTGTAAGGAAGTTTTTGTATTATCGGATTGACACCCCTAGCGGTTGTCTAAGGATGCCAATCCGGGCAAGTCTCCTTCCTCCTGGGCAACCTGTAACTCTATCAAAATCACTCAATTCTCTAAGCTTTTGATAACCTTTAGGTCCTATCTTAGGAAAATCATCAATTCTTTTGTATAAAGCATTCTCTATGACTTCTACTGTCCCATAGCATTCATCAAGTCTTTCCACACTTTGCGTAGACCTATGTGTGGATGCTTTATTTGATGTCTCTTAGTCTTTTGGCATGCTCGACCGACTCACTTCAGAGCCACTTTACTAGATCTAACTTCTCACTACTAGAAAGGTCCAGACCATGAATGGCGTTCCAGAACGAGGCTCGCCATGACCTATAATTCTCGGGTTTATCAGTGAATTTTACAAGTCCTTTTGTAACCAGTTTTGGCAGGCAAGGAACTTTGCAAAGTCTATGGTGGCTTGGTCAGTGCTGGCACGAGCTGGTGTGTTATAGTCATGTCTAGTGTGTGGTGTATCACCATACCTGCGAGACGCTTCTGACTTCATATGGTCTGTGCAGTACCTTCTCGGTGCAGAAGGTGTCTCTTTAAGGCGGGATAGGAGCTGTACCTTCCGCTCAGTGGAACAGCCGCTGCGGTCGACTTCTCTGCGCTGGACGACTCCTTGTTTGTGGTAACGAAATTCGGGGTTGGATCGTTGGTAACTGGCGTAGATGGTCGATGAGGTGCATCAGGGTTGTCATCCATGCTGGAATGTTGACGGACGTACTCTGCGAATGTTGCTGCGTCTCTCACACTCAGGATCCTTCATACCTTCAAATACTCTGCTTTAGCAATTGCAGCTGCTGTCTCTATCTGCCGCAAGTCTTTCTAGCTCTGCTCGCAACGTGCAGTTTCGCTTCTCTCTCTGCTTGCAAACGTGCAGTTTCAGCTTGCAGGCATGCGGTTTCGGCTCTCTCTCTGCTTGCAAACGTGCAGTTTTTAGCTTCTCTCTCTGCTTGCAAACGTGCAGTTTCAGCTTGCAGGCGTGCGGTTTTGCCTCTCTCTCTGCTTGCAAACATGCAGTTTCAGCTTGCAGGCGTGCGGTTTCGGCCTCTCTCTCTGCTTGTAAACGTGCACTATCTGCGTCTTGCTCCGCCTGCCTCAGCTTTAGGTACATCTCTCTTTCAGCGAAGGAGGATCTTGCTTTGGCTGCCTCAGCTTCAGCACGGGCGACGCAGCGAGCTCTGCTAATGACGACCTGCTGGAGCTTGCTCGTAACCTTGATGAGTGAGGATGTGCTGTTTTGAGACATTGTGCACTTAGCTGCGTACTGCTGAGTATATTAGTGGGGAACAGTCTATGCGCGGCGGCTTCCGCGTGGCGGGAATGATGAAGTGCCTGATGGCGGGCTGCACTCTTGGTACTTGTGACTGTATGGCGGCCGCTGCAGTATCCGCAGGCAGTGCGGTGTGGGTACAAGCGGCTCCTTAAGTCATATTCACTATCGCAGGCATCTAGCATCTGTTGACACAGTGTGCAATCTAGCATACAGCTAAACCATCATTCTATCTTCTAAATAAGCAGACTGTCCTCTGTAGTCTAACATGTTTATTGGTGAACAGTATAGAACATGCGCGGTAAAACTATAAAAAATACAAATGACATAGATAAGTATTGGGCAATAATCACACAGCTGACACTTTACTATTAACAAGAAAGTATACAGTATGATGCAACTATAACATGAGAAAACACAGGATTCTAATAACATCTTCTATGCACTGGTGATATACAGTTAATAGCCTCCTAAACACTGCACTGCTAGAGAAGATATTGATCTTACCAGATATGCTTTACCAGGATAGCAAACTCAAGTTGGAGAGGTTACAGGAGAGCACATGAAATACGTGTATTCCCTTAAGTACATGAATATAATGGAGTTTCTTCATCCAGAATACCTTGCTTCAATCCCACAATGCAATACTCTATCTGCTTGTTAAAGGCACAGGCTATAAATTCAGCCACCACATGGTGCTATAACAAACAAAACTAGCACACAATAAGAAACATGCTGCCCAGTACTCAGAATGGGCAGAACAGTGTTCATTGAACACATCCGGAATCACTGCATCCCTACATAGGACTCTGCTATTTACCTTGCGGCGACGGAGGTCGCCGCAAGGTAAAAGGACATGCTGCAATCTGAAAAGACGAGCTGCATGTCCGTTTAAGCAGGTCTGCCGCCTGCGTGTTTGACGCTGCGGCTGTAACACAGCGTCAAACACGCAGAGTTTTCTGAAAGTGGAAGCATACCCTAACAGACAGCGATACAAATTTGAAGATACACATATAAACAAATGAATCTCAATAGTGAAACATTAGTTCTTTACGGGCATTTAATCCTAGATCCTAAATGAAAGATCTAGTAGG
This sequence comes from Oophaga sylvatica, assembly GCA_033576555.1. Taxonomy (NCBI): domain Eukaryota; kingdom Metazoa; phylum Chordata; class Amphibia; order Anura; family Dendrobatidae; genus Oophaga; species Oophaga sylvatica. The sequence continues at coordinate 16,014 of JARQOD010011974.1, forward strand.
CTTCCCTGGTCATAAGCATTCGTTTGATGTCACCTCCTCTTGGTGGTCTCAACAATCGCTCGATGCGGTAACTTTCAATTTATCAGTACTCCTGTGATGATGATTAATGAAGTGTTTAGACGCCGCAGAAACTGCACGATTCAAACCAAAGAGAGAGATAACATCAGTTATATGTCCTGATATTCTAGTTTTAAATTATGAGTGGTACATCCAACATAATCCAGATTACATTCAATACAAGTGATTAAATACACCACATATTTGGAATTACAATTAATGCAATGTCGCTTTTTAAATTGTTGGATGTACCACTCGTAAGGAGGATAAGCCACAAAAGGTCATTGCTAAAGAAGCTGGCCAACGAGAAAAATAACTGGACTGTTGCTCAGTGGTCCAAGGTGTTTTCAGATGAAAGTAAATTTTGCATTTCATTTGGAAATCATGGTCCAGAGGCTGGAAGAAGAGTGGAGAGGCACACAATTCAAGCAGCTTGAGCTCTAGTGTGAAGTTTCCACAATCAGTGATGGTTTGGGGAGCTATGTCATCTGCTGGTGTAGGTCCACTGTGTTTTATCAAGACCAAAGTCAGTGCAGCCGTCTACCAGGAAATTTTAGAGCACTTCATGCTTCCCTCTGCCGACAAGCTTTTTGGAGATGGAAATTTCATTCTCCAGCAGGACTTGGCACCTGTCCACACTGCCTAAAGTACCAATACCTGGTTTAAAAACAACAGTATCACTGTGCTTTTATTGGCTTGCAAACTCGCTTGACCTTAACCCCATAGAGTATTTATGGGGTATTGTCAAGAAGAAGATGAGAGACACCAGACCTAACAATGCAGACGAGTTGAAGGCTGCTATCAAAGCAACCTGGGCTTCCATAACACCTCAGCAGTGCCACAAGCTTCTCGCCTCCATACCACGCCACACTGATGCAGTAATTGATGCAAAAGGAGCCCCAGCCAAGTATTGAGTGCATTTACTGAACATATATTTCAGAAGGCCAACATTTCAGATTTTAAAACCAATTTTCAAGCTGGTGTTATAAAGTATTCTAATTTACTGAGATAATTACTTTTGGGTTTTCATTGGCTGTAAGCCATAATCATTAACATTAACAGAAATAAACACTTGAAATAGATCACTGTTTGTAATGACTATGTGAGTTTCACTTTTTGTTTTAAAGAACTGAAATAAATTAACTTTGTGATGTATTCTCACTTAGTGAGAAGCACTTGTAGTAGGTGAATGAAAGGTTGGTGTCAAAAATAACAGGCTACCCAGGCATTATTGTGGTGCCACACACGGAGAGGGAGATGTCAGAAGGTTGAGTTTCAGATAGAGAGCAGACATGATTATGGAAACTGTGGACATACAGTCTCTGGTGTTCTGTAGTATGGGGGGGGGGGTAAGGTCAGGAGATGAAGTGTATAGTTGTGTGTCATCAGCATAAAGATGGTTTTGAATGCCAAATTTGCTGATGGTCTGTCCAATTGGGGCTGTGTAGAGAGAGGAGAAGAGGCCAAGGACTAAACTTTGAAGGACACCAAAAGTGAGCGGAAAAGAATAAATGGAGCCATGAGTACAAGTCAGGGTGGGGTTATAAAAAAAATCCCAATCTCTGATGATGCCCAGGAGCACCATCACATCAATCATCAAATGCAAAGAATAAGGTACCATAAACTAACGTGCCAAAAGAGGGACGCCCACCAAAACTCTCAGCCCGGGCAAGGAGGGCATTGTCAGAGATGCAGCACAGAGATCAAAGTTTTCCAAAAGACATGTGGGAGACTCCCCAAGTGTATGAAGGAAGGCGCTTTGTTCAGATGAAACCAAAATTGAACTTTTTGGCCAATAAGGTAAACACAATGTCTGCCGCCAAACCAACACAGCTCATCACTCTAAGGACACAATTCCCACAGTGAAACGTGGTGGTGGCAGCATTATGATCTAGGAATGTTTTTCAGCAGCAGGTACAGGAAACAAGCTCCAAGTCGAGGGGAAGATGGATGGTACAAAATACAGGGATATTCTTGAGCAAAACCTGTTTCAGTCTTCCAGTGATTTGAGACTGGGAAGGAGATTCACTTTCCAACAAGACTAAATTTAACTTTTTGGCCACCAAGGTCAATGCTATGTCTGGCACCAAACCAACACAGCTCATCACCCTAAGAACACCATCCCCACAGTGAAACATGGATGGTACGAAATACAGCTATAATCTTCAGCAAAACCTGTTTCAGTTTGTCAATGATTTGAGACTGGGACAGAGGCTCATCTTCCAACAAGACACTGACCCAAAGCATACTTCTAAAGCTACACTTGATTGGTTTAAGGGGAAACGTGTAAATGTTTGAGTGGCCTAGTCAAAGCCCAGACCTTAATCCAATTGAAAATCAGTGGCCAGACTTGAAGATTGCTGTTCACCAGAGGAAATCAGCTAACTTGAAAGAGTGGTGCAGTTTGCCTTAAGGAATGGACAAAAATCCCAGAGGAATCTCATAGAGATTTATCCAAAGCAACTTGCAGCAGTAATTGCCGCAAAGGAGGCTCTACAAAGTACTAACTTTGGGGGTGATTAGTTATACACACTGAAGTTTTCAGTTATTTTATTCTATTTGTTGTTTGCTTCACAAAAAAAGAAAAAGAAAACCAATGTTCACAGTTGTAGGCATTTAATGTACATGAACTGATGCAAACCCAAAAAATTAAGAAACAAAACAAAACTGAAATTCCAGGGTGTGAGGCAGCAAAACACAAAAAATGCCAAGGATGGTGAATACTTTCACAAGCCACTGTATGTTTACCATTGAAACTTGATTTAAATAATACATCACTTTATGCTGAAAAATGTAATTTATATATTTTCACACTTACCACCATACCAGCACTTGGTGTTCCCATTTTCAGCTCTCAAAAGCCAAGCCTGACTCCAAGAGTGAGCAAGGTCAATTATTAGAATAAGCTGGACCAGAAAGAATAGGAAACCACCAACCATGCCAAAATAATACCATACTGCATGGAATAAAATGACATCAAGTTAAAAGAACAGAATATATGCTTATAAATGCCAAGAGACACAAGACATTTACTACAGATTCAGGTTATTTATAACATTAGGTAAAATGCAAAGGTATCATACTGGTAAGTGTGCCTCTCAAGGAATCACTAAATCATGTAGGGAAAGCAGAAGGAACAGGAGCAAGTAGAGGATAATAACCAATGTAATAAGCTGTTACCTGTGGTAAATACTCCATTTGGGATAAAGAAAGCACCAACTGTAATTCCCACTAAAATCAGGAACTTAAAAAACCAAAACCTGAGAAAAAACAAACAAGACCGAAAAGTATAGTAATGTGACAAATTTAAAAACACAAGGCAACGTTAACGAGTTTATTGTTAAAATATATAGGGGTCAATTCATCAAAGCCATTACAGCAGAAAAGTGGTGTAAGGTTATGTGCACTGATGCGTTTTTTATGCATTTTCGCTGCGTTTTTTTACGCACGTAAATGGTCCAAAACACAATGGAATATTTATTGCAAGGTAATTCAATGACAATCCTGAAGTGTTGTGCACATGATAAGTAAATTTCCGTCCGTATCTGCAGCTTTTTATTTTCTGCAGCACATCAATTGTTTTTGCATTTCTGCAGCATTTTTGACTCATGGACTTCAACTGAGTCAGTCAAATCGGCAACAAAAACGCAGTTGTAAAAATGTTCGCGTATTTGCTGCAGACTTGCTGCAAAAAAACGCTGCAAATTGTCAAAGAAAATGATGTCAGAAGGAGGAAGAGTGTGTGTGCGGAGAATGAGTGTGCGGGAATGTGTGTGTGAGCAGAGAAATGTGTGTCTGCGGGTGTGTACCCATGGGACGAACAGCCCATAGTGATTTTACTTAGGCGTTGTCTGATTTGACTACTACTCCCATCCGTCTACGTCATTTGTCACATATAACAGAGACCGAATGAGCCGATGATTGGGAGAATAGTCTCATCATCCGGCGCCTGTGTTCAAATGTAAGAAAAAAAATCAAAACATTTACATAATTACATATATATTCACATACAAAATACATGCTCACCGAACACCTAATCCCCGATGCCCGTGTCTCCTGCAAACAATCAAAATAATAACCAACATATACTCACCTTTCTGCCACAGTCCATTTAATACCGAGTGTCCCACGGCTATGTCACTTGTAGAACAGTCACATCGGGAAATGTGACTGCTCTACCGGCCTCCTGCGATAAACTGACAGGAGGTAATCGCTCCCACAGTGTTCACAGAGTTCACGGAGTTCATAAGCTGATTAGCTCCGGTTCTCATGTAGCGGTGCCATAAGCGACAGCAACGGAGCTGAAAGACTCTCACAGCAGCTCAGCGATACACTGCGGGAGAGATTACCTCCTGTCAGTCTATCGCCGGCGGCCGGGTAGAGCAGTCACATCTCCCGATGTGACTGTTCTACACGTGAGATCACCGTGGGACACTGGGTATTAAATGGACTACGTCAGACAGGATAGTATTATATGTTGGTTTATTATTTTTTGATTGTTTGCAGGAGACGAGGTCGTCGGGATTAGGCGTTCTGTAAGTATGGCTAATTTACATTCAATAAAGGAGTCTGTGTGATTATTTCAAATAAAGGACTTTATTCTGGGTGTCTGCGTTTTATACAATATCACTATGTGGTTAGTAATGGATAGGTGTCTTATAGATGCCTCTCCATTTCTAACATTTGGGCTTGATGTCACCTGACAATACAAAGGTGACATCAACCCCCAAATATGAACCCCCACTTGCCACTGCTACAGGTAAGTGGGAAGAGCAAGGCAAAATGCCAGAATTGGCGCGTCTATAAGATGCGCCATTTCTGGGGCAGCTGAGAGCTGATGTTTTTAGCTTGGGGGATGCCAATATCATGGCCCCTTCCCAGGCTATTAATATCAGTGAGGGTGAGTATAAAAAAAACTTGTTTTTTCTCTTTTCAGGTTAGATCGGGGGCTTATCTACAGCATTACAGAATGCTGTAGATAAGACCTGAAATGCAGTGGCTGCAGCTTATTGCAGAAAATGAGCTAACAGGTTCCCTTTAATGCTCCTACATAGGCTGGTGACTGTGTGTGTGTGTGTCTTTGTTTAACTCTTTATGTACCGTTTTATTAATGAGGCTATCTGGCTGACACCTGTTCATTACTAAACCTCGGGCTTGGTATTACACACATATACAGTTAGGTCCATAATATTTGGACAGAGACAACATTTATCTAATTTTGGTTCTAGACATTACCACAATGAATGTGAAACAAAACAAATCAGATGCAGTTGAAGTTCAG
>JARQOD010011975.1:0-21350 GCA_033576555.1 Oophaga sylvatica
GTGGCTACGATCGCTCTGATTGCCTGTTTCACTTTTAACAGCCAATCAGAGTGATTTGTAATATTTCACCAATGAAATTTGGTGAAATATTACAATCCAGCCGTGGCCGATGCTGCAATACCATCTGCCATGGCTGGAGACCGAGATCCGACCCCCCCCCCCACACCGAATGACGGCGGCGATCGGCCCCCGCCACTATTGGTGGCGGTGATCGGTCACCACCATCACTATCTGCTCCGCTCCCCCTCGCCTTCCGATTCCCCCCCCACACCTCCCCCGGGGCCTGCGATGTCCCTGTGTGCATCCCGGTGTCCCTCCGGGATATTTCATGGGCGCCGCCATCTTGAAAAATTGCGGGTGCATGCGCAGTGCGCCCGCCGGCCGGCAGATTCCATTCATTTATTTTGATCACTGTGATAAACTCACAGTGATCAAAATAAAAAAAAAAAGTAAACCCCACCCCCCCCTTTATCACCCTCGTAGGTAGGGACAAGTAATAAAATAAAGAAAATATTTTTTATTTTTCCATTAGTGTTAGCATTAGGGTTAGGGTTGGAATTAGTGTTAGGCTTGTGGTTAGGGTTAGAGTTGGGATTAGGGTTAGAGGTGTGTTGGGGTTAGGGTTGGGATTAGGGTTAGGCTTGTGGATAGGGTTATGGTTAAGGTTGGAATTAGGGTTAGGGGTGTGTTGGGGTTAGGGTTGGGGTGTGTTGAGGTTAGGGGTGGTTGGGGTTAGGGTTGGAGTTAGAATTGAGGGGTTTCCACTATTAAGGCACATCAGGGGGTCTCCAAACGCGACATGGTGACACCATTTATTCCAGTCAATTTTGCGTTCATAAAGTCACAGTGCTCCCTCAATTCCGAGCCCTGACGTGTGCCAAAACAGTGGTTTACCCCCACATATGGGGTATCAGCGTACTCAGAAAAAATTGCACAACAACTTTTGGGGTCTAATTTCTCCTGTTACCCTTGGGAAAATAAAAAATTGGGGACTAAAAATTTATTTTTGTTGGAAAAAAATTATTTTTTATTTTCACAGCTCTGCGTTATAAACTTCTGTGAAGAACTTGTAGATTCAAAGTGCTCACCACACATCTAGATGAGTTCCTTGGGGATCTAGTTTCCAAAATGGGGTCACTTGTGGGGAGTTTCTACTGTTTAGGCACATCAGGGGCTCTGCAAACGTAACAAGATGCCCGCAGATCATTCCATCAAAGTCGGCATTTCAAAACGTCATTACTTCCCTTCGAGCCCCGACGTGTGCCCATACAGTAGTTTTCTCCCACATATGGGATATCAGCGTACTCAGACCCCAAAAGTTGTTGTCTAATTTGTCCTAATTTCTCCTGTTACCTTTGGGAAAATAAAAAATTGAGACTAAAGATCATGTTTGTGAAAAATATGATTTTTTTTTTTCATGCCCAGGCGTTATAAATTCTGTGAAGCCCTTGGGTTTCAAAGTTCTCACCACACACTAGATAGTCCTGGGTCTAGTTCCAAAATGGGTCACTTGTGAGTTTACTGTTTAGCACATCAGGCTCTGCAAACGTACATGATGCCCGCAGACCATCATCAATCGCATTCAAAACGCATTACTTCCTTCGAGCCCGACGTGTGCCCATATAGTAGTTTCTCCCACTAGGGATACAGCGTACTCAGACCCAAAAGTTGTCTAATTTGTCCTAATTTCTCCTGTTACCTTGGGAATAAAAATGGGCTAAAAATCAGTTTGGGAGAAATATTTTTTTATTTCATGCCAGTATAACTTCTTGAAGCCCTTGGGGGTTCAAGTACTCACCACACATCAATAAGTTCCTTGGGGTCTAGTTCCAAATGGGTCACTTGTGAGAGTTTGTACTTTTAGGCACATCAGGGGTCTCAAACGCACATGGGACACCATTTATTCCAGTCATTTGCTAAAAGTCAAACGTGCTCCCTCATTCCGAGCCCGACGTGTGCCCAACAATGTGTTTACCCCCACATATAGGTATCAGCGTACTCAGAAAAATTGCAATACACTATTTTGGTTAATTTCCCTGAAAAAAATTATTTGTTGTGGAAAAAATGATTTTTTTATTTTCACAGCTCTGCGTTATAAACTTCTGTGAAGCCCTTGGGGGTTCAAAGTTCTCACTCACAAGTGCCATACACATCTAGATAATCTCCTTGGGGGTCTAGTTTCCAAAATGGGGTCACTTGTGGGAGTTTCTAGTCTTTTAGGCACATCAGGGGCTCTGCAAACACACATGTGACCCAGAACATTGCATCAATTTGCATTCAAAATGGCACCTTGCTTCTACTCTCCATGCGCCCAAAACAGTGGTTCCCCCCCACATATGGTATCGTGTACTAGGAACTACTTGCACAACAACTTTTGTGGTCCTAATTTCTCCTGTTACCCTGTGAAAAAAATAGGGCTAAAAAAATTTTTTTGGAAAAAAATGATTTTTTTTATTTTCACTGCTCTGCGTTATAAACTTCTGTGAAGCCCCTTGGGGGTTCAGAGTGCTCACACACATCTAGATAAGTTCCTTAGGGGGTCTAGTTTCCAAAATGGGTCTCTTGTGGGGTTTTTCACTGTTTAGGCACACGAGGCTCTCAAACCGTCATGGTGTCCACTAACGATTGGAGCAATTTTCCATTCCAAAGATCAATGGCGCTCCTTCCTTCTGGTCCTGCCGTGCGCCCAAAACAGTGGTTAGACCACATATGAGGTATCGTGTACTAAGGAATTGCCCAACAATTTTGGATTCAATTTTCCTGTTCCCATGTGAAAATGAAAAAACTGGAGGCTAAAAAAAATTTTTGTGAAAAAAAAGGATTTTTTTTTACGGATCAATTTGTGAAGCACCTGGGGGTTCAAAGTGTTCACCATGCATCTAGATAAGTTCCTTGGGGATTCAGTTTCCAAAATGGGTCATTGTGGGGGCTCCAATGTTTAGGCACACAGGACTCTCCAAATGTGACATGGCAACCGCTAAATATTCCAGCAATTTTCCATTAAAAAGTCAAATGGCGCTCCTTCCCTTCTGAGCCTGCCGTGCGCCCAAACAGTGGTTTATGACCACATATGAGGTATCGGTGTACTCAGGAGAAATTGCCCAACAAATTTTAGGATTCATTTTATCCTGTGGCCCATGTAAAAATGAAAAAATTGATGCTAAAAGAAAATTTTTGTTGGAAAAATTAAAATGTCCATTTTTTCCTTCCACGTTGCTTTAGTTCCTGTAACACACCTGAAGGGTTAATAATCTTCTTGAATGTTGTTTTGAGTAGCTTGAGGGGTGCAGTTTTTTATAATGGTGTCACTTTTGGGTATTTTCTGCCATATAGACCCCTCAAAGTGACTTCAAATGTGAGGTGGTCCCTAAAAAAAATGGTTTTGTAAATTTTGCTGTAAAAATGAGAAATCGCTGGTCAACTTTTAACCCTTATAACTTCCTAACAAAAGAAAATTTTGTTTCTAAAATTGTGCTGATATAAAGTAGACATGTGGGAAATGTTATTAAACTATTTTGTGTCACATAACTCTCTGGTTTAACAGAATAAAAATTTGAAAATTGCAAAATTTTCAAAATTTTCGCCAAACTTCCATTTTTTTTTTCACAAATAAACAAATAAACGCAAAAATGATCGACCTAAATTTACCACTAACATGAAGCCCAATATGTCACGAAAAAACAGTCTCAGAATTGCTAAGATCCGTTGAAGCGTTCCTGAGTTATTACCTCATAAAGGGACACTGGTCAGAATTGCAAAAAATGGCCAGGTCTTTAACCCCTCTCTGCCATCAGACGTACTATTCCGTCCATGTGACCCTGGACCTAATTCCCATGGACGGAATAGTACGTCATGCCCTTTAATGCGACATCGCGACTAAAGTCGCGGTGATCGCATTAAAATTCCGACGCCATCTTACCTCTAGGAAGATGACGTCGGCATCCCGGGCTGCGTCTTCCCCTCTCCGGCCTCCCGATCGCTGTGATTGGCTGTTCAATTCTGAACAGCCAATCGCAGCCTTTCTCACTGTTTCAGCCAATCAGATGGGCTGAAACAGTGAGATCCCAGGCTAGGATCGAGTACCGATGTACTCGATCCTAGGCCTGGGTCTAGCACTATGCAGACCCCCCTGGATTGGCGCGATCGCCGATCATATCGATCGAGCCAATCGCAGGGCACAGAAGCGGTATTACCGCGCTGTGCCCTGCCGGTTCCTGCTGGATCGGTACTATAAAAGCACCGATCCTAGGCCGGAACATAGGACAGGCCTAGCAGGGCCTGCAGGAGCTGATTGGCGCAATCGATGTTATCGTCGATCGCGCCAATCGCAAGGCACAGCCGCGGCGCAGGAGCGCTGTGCCTTGCTGCTGACATGCCGGATCGGTGCTGTAATAGCACCGATCCTGGCTGGATCGGTGCTGTAAAAGCACCGATCCGGCTGTGGAGGCTCAGGACAGGCCCTGTAGGGCCTGCAGGAGCTGATTGGCGCGATCGATGACATCGTCGATTGCGCCAATCACAGGGCACAGCAGCGGTCTGATCGCTGTGTGACCGCGCTGTGCCCTGCAGGTGACCTGGCTGCTGCCCTGGCTGTGACCTGCCTAGGATCGGAGCTGTGAGCTCCGATCCTGGGCAGGTTGCCAGGGTAACCAGGAGAGCTCTGATTGGTGGGATCTTGTTATGATGGATCCCACCAATCACAGGTCACAGAAGCGAATTGACCGCTCTGTGACCTGTCTCACCTGGCTCTGACCTGTGAGTGACCGTTCTGCAGGGGTCCTCACACTTGCTGAGGATTCCTGCAGAGCGGTCATACAACAGATCTCTCCTGTGCTGGGCCTTGTAGTGCTGAAGACAGAAGAAAAGAAGACAGAAGAAAAGAAGACAGAAGAAAAGAAGACAGAAGAAAAGAAGACAGAAGAAAAGAAGACAGAAGAAAGAAGACAGAAGAAAAGAAGACAGAAGAAAAGAAGACAGAAGAAAAGAAGACAGAAGAAAAGAAGACAGAAGAAAAGAAGACAGAAGAAAAGAAGACAGAAGAAAAGAAGACAGAAGAAAAGAAGACAGAAGAAAAGAAACAGAAGAAAAGAAGACAGAAGAAAAGAAGACAGAAGAAAAGAAGACAGAAGAAAAGAAGACAGAAGAAAAGAAGACAGACTACAACCGTAAGGCCGGAGTCACACACAACCACAAAAAATCGGTCCGTTTTAGACGGTCGACAATCGGATCAAAATAAAAACATCACACATCCTTCTGGCATCCGATTTTCCTTCAAAGATGCGATTTAATCGCATGTGTGTGTACCTTGTAACATCCGATTTTCATCCGACTTGCGAGATTTTCTCGCAGGCTTGCAAAACTGACATATAATGGATCCAAAAGAATAGTATTTAAATGCCAAAAGAAAGAATAGATATATACACATAGAGCATATATATATATATATATATATATATATATATATATATAATATATAATATATATCTATCATTGTGACATATATATACATATATTTATAGTTCTTACACTTCTACATACTGTTATAGCCGCTAATTCAATTGTCGGCTTCAGTGAAATCACAGAAGCCGACATGAAATGATACATTGTTTCCACACATTTAACCATGTAATTTCATGTATTTTTATATATGTTTGAAACATACAATTACATGAGTATATGTGTGCTAAATTTCAGACATGTAGGGGTTAATTAAAGGTGTAAATTCGTTGAAAAAAAATGCGTGGGCTCCCGCTGTATTTTCTCCACCAGACAGACAAAGCAAGCGAGTGGGGGCAGATAATAATAGCCTAGGGAGGGTACATTTTTTTGTGCCCCCCCTGGCTACTAACATCTGCCCCCAGACACCCCAGAAAGGGCAAATCTATAATTAGATTCGCCCTTTCTGGCACTTTGCCCGTCTATTCCCATTGCCCTGTAGCGGTGGCGAATGGTTAATAAGGGGTTAAAATGACCTTGCAATTGAAAGGTCACTTTAAGCCAGGTTAATAATTGATAGCTGTCAATTAGACAACTATCAATTATTAATCCTATTGTATGAAAGAAAAATCAAACACACACAGTTTAATAAAAAATAAGTTTAATTAAATAATCACACATTTTTTGACCATATTTTATTTTCCTGCTAAAACCATTTCCTGTAATAAAAATAAAATAAAAAAGCAAAATTATACTTACCAATCCGATGTACAGTCAGGTCCCACGGTGTAATCCATCAGAAAGGGTTAACAGGTTACAGGTCGCAGAGAGCTAATAATGCTGTCTCAGACCTGTATTCCCCTGAATGAATAAGTTCCTCTCCCAGCGAAAGTAGAGGAATAGATTCATGAATGGAGCTTAATTGATTTATTGGCAATTTAACTGTAGTGACCTGACCTAAAGGGAAAGTGGACACAATCAATTAAGCTTCATTCATGAAACACATCCTCTCCTGTCGCCAGGAGAGGAACTTATTCATTCATGAGCTTTGAGCTGAGCATGCAGGATTACTTGCACTGCTTGGCTCAAAGCTAGTTAACCCTTTGTGAAGGATTACAGCGTGGGACGTGACAGATCGGCGGAATAGGTAAGAATAATGTTGTTTTATTTCTTTTTCTTTATTTTAGGAGATCAATGGCTTCGCACGGATTAAGTGTAAAATAAAATATGGTCAAAAAAATGTGTTTTTATTTCATTAAAATTATTTATTCTTAAAGTGTGTGTTTTTTTATTTACTTCAATAGGATTAATAATTGATAGTTGTCTAATTGACAGCTATCAATCATTAACCTGCCTTAAGGTCACCTTTCAATTGCAAGGTGACAGTAAGGTGAGATTAACCCATTCGCCACCGCTACAGGGCAATGGGAATAGACGGGCAAAGTGCCAGAAAGGGCGAATCTAATTATAGATTTGCCCTTTCTGGGGTGTCTGGGGCAGATGTTAGTAGCCAGGGGGGGCACAAAAAATGCACCCTCCCTGGGCTATTATTATCTGCCCCCACTCGCTTTGCTTTGTCTGTCTGGTGGAGAAAATACAGCGGGAGCCCACGCATTTTTTTTCAACGAAATTACACCTTTAATTAACCCCTACATGTCTGAAATTTTGCACAAATACACTCATGTAATTGTATGTTTCAAACATATATAAAAATACATGAAATTACATGGTTAAATGTGTGGAAACAATGTATCATTTCATGTCGGCTTCTGTGATTTCACAAAACCCGGCAATTGAATTAGCGGCTATTACAGTATGTAGAAGTCTAGGAACTATAAATATATTGTATATATACATGTCACAATGACATGTTATATATATATGTGTGTTCTATGTGTATATATCTATTCTTTCTAGTCTTTATTAAAGCTGTCAGTGTGATTTTACAGTATAGGCGGGGATGAATTGCCGGCTTTTCTAAAGGACACCGATGCGATTTAATCGCAAGTCACACGTGCGGTCCGTTTGTAATCAGATTTTTCATCGCTCCCATAGACTTGCATTGGCGATAGTCGACCCACAATCGGTGACAATCGCAGCATGCTGCGATTGTACACGGACGTTTAAAACGGACCACAAAAAATCTGATACTGGGAGCTGCTCCATAGATTAACATAGGTCCGACTGCAATGCGATATTTCATCGCATTGCAGTCGTCCGATTTTGTCGCCAGTGTGACTCCGGCCTAAGTGTTGATCCCTCTCTTCCTCCCTCCCCATCCCCCTTCCCCCTCTTTTTACCCCCTCCACCCCCCCTTTGCGCCGCCTCCGTGCGCACACCCAGCCGCCGAGCGTTGATTGGTGACGCATTTCACCGATCAACACTCGTGCTCTCAGCCCCCTTTGCGCCACCTCCGTGCGCACACCCTGCAGCCGGCGAACTTTGATAAGTGACGCAGTTCACTTATTAGAGCTCGCGCCGGCTGTTTTCCTTTTTTTTTTTTTTTCACCCGCCTTTGCGCCGCCTCCGTTTCCACATCTAGCAGCCGCCGAATTTTGATAAGTGACTCAGTTCACTTATCAGATCTCGTGCCGGCTGTTTTCCTTTTCTTTTTTTTTTCACCCCCTCCCTGCGCCACTCCCTTTGCGCCACATCTAGCAGCCGCCGAACTTTGACAAGTGACACAGTTCACTTATCAGAGCTCGCACCGGCTGTTTTCCTTTTCTTTTTTTTTTTTCCTTTTCTTTTTCACCGCCTTTGCCGCCTCCGTTCCACTTACACCGCGAACTTGACAAGACACAGTTCATTCAGCTGCCCGCGTTTCTTTCTTTTTTTTCCACCCCCGCCCACTCCTTTAGCAGCCGCCGAACTTTGACAAGTGACACAGTTCACTTATCAGAGCTCGCACCGGCTGTTTTCCTTTTCTTTTTTTTTTTCTTTTTTCACCCGCCTTTGCGCCGCCTCCGTTTCCACATTTAGCAGCCGCCGAATTTTGATAAGTGACTCAGTTCACTTATCAGATCTCGTGCCGGCTGTTTTCCGTTTTTTTTTTTTCTTTTTCTTTTTTTTCACCCGCCTTTGCGCCGCCTCCGTTTCCACATTTAGCAGCCGCCGAACTTTGATAAGTGACGCAGTTCACTTATCAGAGCTAGGGCCTGCTGTTTTAGACTTTTCTTTCACAGGCATTTTTTTCCCCCATTTTTTTTTTCTTTTAGATTTTTCTTTTCAGCATAGTTTACACCAAGCACTATCCCCCCCCCCACACATACACAGTTATCAATAAAGTACACCCAAGCACCACATTTACAAAAAAATGTCCCACCCGTCCCGTTCGTCCCAACAGCGCTATTCATTGGAGGAGGCATACGCTTTTCTTGCCTCCGACACTGATAGCGAGGGAGAGGATCCCACATTTCTTTATTTTTCAGATTCCTCTTCCTCCTCCTCTTCCTCTTCCCCCTCCTCATCTTCCTCCTCGGGTCCTGCGGAACCACCACGCAGACGCCCCAGGACAGAAGATGAGGCATCTGCCCCCATTCCAGAAGACGAAGATGAAGCCGAAGCCGAACCAGCGCAACCCACTGCGGATCCCGTGTGGACCTCGCCCCCCGAAAATTACGAGCCACTGATTCCTGATTTTGTGGCAGAATCAGGAATCAGGTTTGACACCACTGGCCTCACAGAAATAGACTTTTTCAAAGTCTTTTTCTCTGAGGATTTTATTAACCACATGGTGGAGCAAACAAATTTGTACGCTCGTCAATTTTTGGAGCAAAACCCCCGTTCATCATATTCTAACTGGTCTCTGTAGACGCAGTTGAATTGATGCAGTTTTGGGGCCTGGTCCTTCACACGGGGATCTTGAAGAAGCCAGAACTTCGGCAATATTGGAGTGTTGATATTTTATATAACGCTCCAGTGTTCCGAATGGTCATGGCCCGGACGCGTTTTGAGGCCATCCAGAAATTCTTGCATTATAACGATAATGCACAGTGTCCCGCACGAGATGACCCCAACTTTGACCGTCTGTTCAAAGTTCGGCCGGTCATCGAACACTTCAACAAAAAGTTTGCTGAAGTGTACGTGCCCAAAAGGGACATTTGCGTGGATGAGTCCTTGGTTCATTTTAAGGGACGGCTCGGATTCCGTCAGTACCTGCCCAACAAGAGGGCAAGGTACGGAATCAAACTCTACAAACTGTGTGAGAGTACCTCAGGGTACACTCACCGTTTTAGAGTTTACGAAGGAAAGGACACCAGGATTGAACCCCCTGAGTGTCCTCCTGTCCTGGGAGTGAGTGGGAAAATTGTGTGGGATTTGGTTCACCCACTGCTGGATAAAGGTTATCACCTCTACACCGATAACTTTTATACCAGCATCCCACTCCACAAATCCCTCTTTGCGCGTGGTACCGCAGCCTGCGGTACCGTCCGCAAAAATCAGAAGGGCCTCCCGAAGACGCTGCTTGGGCAGATGCTCAGAAAGGGTGAGAGCAGAGCCCAATGTAGCGACCACCTTCTGGTGGTCAAGTACAAGGACAAGAGGGATGTCCTTCTCTTGACCACCATACACGGTGATGGCAGCGCCCTCAGCACTGTACGGGGTACCTCTACACAGGTCCGCAAACCGGACTGTGTACTTGGGTACAACAAATACATGGGGGGTGTTGATCTCTCTGATCAACTCCTCCAACCATACAGTGCTTTGAGAAAGGCCAAGGTGTGGTACAAGAAGCTGTCCGTGCACATCGTCCAAACGGCAATGCTCAACGCTTTCCTGCTGTCACGATGTGCACGCCATACCAATACGTCGTACCTTCAGTTCCAGGAGGTAGTGATCAAGGCCCTGATGTTTGGCGCTCAGGAAGGAGAGGGCCCCAGTACTTCTGGAACTGAAGGTGCTCGTATTGTACCAGGCCAGCATTTCCCGGGGAGGTCCCGCAAACTGCAAAAAAAGGTAAGTCGCAAAAAAGGTGCCGAGTGTGTTACAAAAGGGGAATACGCAAGGACACCATTTATCAGTGCGACACCTGCCCCGAAAAACCTGGCCTGTGTATGAAGGATTGCTTCAAATTGTACCACACCTCCATGCACTACTAATTTACTTTACAGGAAAGATTAGTTCTAGAAGGGGGGCACATCTAGAGAAGCTTCTTGGGGGTCTAATTTCTAAAATTATGTCACTTGTGGGTTTTTTTTCTTGTTTAGGCACATCAGGGCTCTGCAAATGGAACATGACGCCCGCAGACCATTCCATCAAAGTCTGCATTCCAAAACGTCACTACTTCCCTTCCGAGTCCCGACGTGTGCCAAAACAGTTTTTTCCCACATGTGGGGTACCAGCGTTCTCAGGACAAATTGGACAACAACTTTTGGGGTCCAATTTCTCCTGTTACCCTTGGGAAAATAAAAAATTGGGGACTAAAAAAATCACTTTTGTGGAAAAAAAAATTTTTTTTTTTTTCACACAGGGCATTATAAACTTTAGTGAAACACTTGGGGTTCAAAGTACTCACCACACACCTAGATAAGTTCCTTAGGGGGTCTAGTTTCCAAAATGGGGTCACTTGTGGGGGGTTTCCACTGTTTAGGCACATCAGGGGCTCTGCTAACGGAACATGACGCCCGCAGACCATTCCATCAAAGTCTGCATTCCAAAACGTCACTACTTCCCTTCCGAGCCCTGCCGTGCACCCAAACAGTGGTTCCCCCCAACATATGGGGTATCAGCGTACTCAGGACAAATTGGACAACAACTTTTGGGGTCCAATTTCTCCTGTTACCCTTGGGAAAATAAAAAATTGGGGACTAAAAAAATCACTTTTGTGGGAAAAAAAATATTTTTTTTTCACGCCAGGGCATTATAAACTTTAGTGAAACACTTGGGGGTTCAAAGTGCTCACCACACACCTAGATAAGTTCCTTAGGGGTCTAGTTTCCAAAATGGGTCACATGTGGGGGTTTTCCACTGTTTAGGCACATCAGGGGCCCTCCAAACGCGACATGGCGTTCGTTCCCAATTCCAGCCAATTTGGTTTGGAAAGTCAAACGGCGCTCCTTCCCTTTCGAGCCCTGCCGTGCACCCAAACAGTGGTTCCCCCCACATATGGGGTATCAGCGTACTCAGGACAAATTGGACAACAACTTTTGTGGTCCAATTTCTCCTCTTACCCTTGGGAAAATAAAAATTTGGGGACTAAAACGTCATGCTTGTGGAAAAAAATGATTTTTTTTCTTCACGGCTCTACATTACAAACTTGCGTGAAGCACTTGGGGGTTCAAAGTGCTCACCAAACATCTAGGTAAGTTCCTTAGGGGGTCTAGTTTCCAAAATGGGGTCACATGTGGGGGGTTTCCACTGTTTAGGCACATCAGGGGCCCTCCAAACGCGACATGGCGTTCGTTCGCAATTCCAGCCAATTTTGGTTTGGAAAAGTCAAACGGCGCTCCTTCCCTTTCGAGCCCTGCCGTGCGCCCAAACAGTGGTTTCCCCCCACATATGGGGTATCAGCGTACTCAGGACAAGTTGGACAACAACTTTTGTGATCCAATTTCTCCTCTTACCCTTGGGAAAATAAAAAATTGGGGACTAAAACATCATGCATGTGGAAAAAATATGATTTTTTTTCTTCACGGCTCTACATTACAAACTTGCGTGAAGCACTTGGGGGTTCAAAGTGCTCACCACACATCTAGGTAAGTTCCTTAGGGGTCTAGTTTCCAAAATGGGGTCACATGTGGGGGTTTCCACTGTTTAGGCACATCAGGGGCCCTCCAAACGCGACATGGCGTTCGTTCCCAATTCCAGCCAATTTTGGTTTGGAAAAGTCAAACGCGCTCCTTCCCTTTCGAGCCCTGCCGTGCGCCCAAACAGTGGTTCCCCCCCACATATGGGGTATCAGCGTACTCAGGACAAGTTGGACAACAACTTTTGTGGTCCAATTTCTCCTCTTACCCTTGGGAAAATAAAAAATTGGGGACTAAAACATCATGCTTGTGGAAAAAATATGATTTTTTTTTCTTCACGGCTCTACATTACAAACTTGCGTGAAGCACTTGGGGGTTCAAAATGCTCACCACACATCTAGGTAAGTTCCTTAGGGGGTCTAGTTTCCAAAATGGGGTCACATGTGGGGGGTTTCCACTGTTTAGGCACATCAGGGGCCCTCCAAACGCGACATGGCGTTCGTTCCCAATTCCAGCCAATTTTGGTTTGGAAAAGTCAAACCGCGCTCCTTCCCTTTCGAGCCCTGCCGTGCGCCCAAACAGTGGTTCCCCCCCACATATGGGGTATCAGCGTACTCAGGACAAGTTGGACAACAACTTTTGTGGTCCAATTTCTCCTCTTACCCTTGGGAAAATAAAAAATTGGGGACTAAAACATCATGCTTGTGGAAAAAATATGATTTTTTTTTCTTCACGGCTCTACATTACAAACTTGCGTGAAGCACTTGGGGTTCAAAGTGCTCACCACACATCTAGGTAAGTTCCTTAGGGGGTCTAGTTTCCAAAATGGGGTCACATGTGGGGGTTTCCACTGTTTAGGCACATCAGGGGCCTCCAAACGCGACATGGCGTTCGTTCCCAATTCCAGCCAATTTTGGTTTGGAAAAGTCAAACCGCGCTCCTTCCCTTTTGAGCCCTGCCGTGCGCCCAAACAGTGGTTCCCCCCCACATATGGGTATCAGCGTACTCAGGACAAGTTGGACAACAACTTTTGTGGTCCAATTTCTCCTCTTACCCTTGGGAAAATAAAAAATTGGGGACTAAAACATCATGCTTGTGGAAAAAATATGATTTTTTTTCTTCACGGCTCTACATTACAAACTTGCGTGAAGCACTTGGGGGTTCAAAGTGCTCACCACACATCTAGATAAGTTCCTTAGGGGTCTAGTTTCCAAAATGGGGTCACATGTGGGGGGTTTCCACTGTTTAGGCACATCAGGGGCCCTCCAAACGCGACATGGCGTTCGTTCTCAATTCCAGCCAATTTTGGTTTGGAAAAGTCAAACTGCGCTCCTTCCATTCCGAGCCCTGCCGTGCGCCCAAACAGTGGTTTTCCCTCACATATGGGGTATCGGCGTACTCAGGAGAAATTGCACAACAACTTTATCGGTCCATTTTCTCCTTTTTCCCTTGTGAATATAAAAAAAATGTTTGTAAAAGATCATTTTTGTGACTAAAAAGTAAAATGTTAATTTTTTCCTTCCACGTTGCTTCAGCTCCTGTGAAGCACCTGAAGGGTTAATAAACTTTTTGAATGTGGTTTTGAGTACCTTGAGGGGTGTAGTTTTTACAATGGTGTCACTTTTGGGTATTTTCTGCCATATAGACCCCTCAAAGTGACTTCAAATATGAGGTGGTCCCTAAAAAAAAATGGCTTTGTACATTTTGATGTAAAAATGAGAAATCGCTGGTCAACTTTTAACCCTTATAACTTTGTAACAAAAAAAAATTTTGGTTCCAAAATTGTGCTGATGTAAAGTAGACATGTGGGAAATGTTATTTGTTAACTATTTTCTGTGACATATTTCTCTGTTTTAAGGGAATAAAATTTCAAAGTTTGAAAATTGCTAAATTTTCCAAATTTTCACCATATTTGCGTTTTTTTCATAAATAAACGCAAGTTATATGGAAGAAATTTTACCACTAACATAAAGTACAATATGTCACGAGAAAACAATCTCAGAATCGCGAAGATCCGTTGAAGCGTTCCAGAGTTATAACCTCATAAAGAGACAGTGGTCAGAATTGTAAAAATTGGCCTGGTCATTAACGTGCAAACCACCCTTGGGGGTGAAGGGGTTAAGGTCAAAATAGGCTGGGTCATGAAGGGGTTAAAGTACATCTGGTACATCTTTTTAATATCATGGGTGATTGAACGTAATTGGCCTTTTGGTGTAAAGAACCACACACATAGCAGAAGCTGTTCGGATGATTGATACACTGTCGGGGCATTTTTCTCCTTTAAATCAGATCAAACCGCAAAGTAAGTTCAGTTCAATGGTGGTGACAAACTTAAAAAAAAAAATGCGATGAGCCGACCGACTATATGTAGATGACAGAGGCAGCTTGTATTTAGAACTGATTTTACTGGAGGTAATTTGGTAGGTAACTATGTACAGTTGTGAGGTAAACGGGTCAGCCTATTCCTTACACATGAACATTTGTAGACAGGCATCTTCTCAGTGTGATATTGGCTGATTTCAGGTTCTCTCTGTGGAGACCCTCACTCAGTTACACCTCAGTGGCTGAGCTGTTTTCTTCACTCTGAGGTGACTTGCTCTCCCAGAAATACAGTGAAATCCTCTCACAATGGTGACTGTCCGCTGCCTTCCCTTGTATCTCCCTGTGGCAGGGCTCAGATCCCTGTAGAGGCCTGTCTCCTGTCAGTCTCACATACCAGTCCTTGCCACCATCACCATCCTTTTCTGACTGACTCAAATCTTACCGCCTCGTAACAGTTAGCTCCTTCCCATAACACGTGACTTTCCGAGAAGCAGTTATTGGTTGACTGCACTGTCAATACTCCTTCCCATAATCCAAACGCCATCTAGTTTACACCAGGATAGACCATATTTTTGTACATCTGGCGTTCATGCCAAATGTGCTGAATATCTCTATTCAGTCTACTCCCTGGTCTGATCATTCCCCAATTCTATTCACTTGCTCCACACTTCACCCACGACCCCGCTCATTCAACTGGACTCTGAATGACTCCTTACTCTCCTACCCAGATATTACTCTAAAGGCTCATACTCAGTTGAGCCGAAAACGGATGATTTTCAGCCGATAAAAAATCGGATTCAAATCGGACCAATGTTATTCAATAGGTGATATCTCATTTGCGATTTTTTTTTTTTTTTTTCTCAGCCGAAATTGGTGTGAGAAAAAAATCGCAGCATGCTGCGATTTGATGCGATTTTGGCATGATAATCGCTAATGCAATAGATGGTGCTATAAAAAAAAATCACATGCAAATCGCATGACAATTGCACATAATCGGACCATCTTGAAAACTGACCGTTTTTTTTTTTCTTCCAGCAAGTGAGTATGAGCCCAAAGACTGAAATATCACCTTGCTGATTATTTCTATCTGAATCAACAATCTGCCAATTTCCCTGTGGGAAGCTCGTAAAGCAGTGCTGAGAGGTTACTGTATTCAAGAAGCCTCTCTCAAGAAAAAAAGACAAATGTACAAAAGTAGCAGATTTTGAGAGAAGAGTATCAGTCTTAGGCCAGTGTCACACTTGCGAGTGTGATGTGAGAAACTTGCACGAGTTTCTCGCATCAACACCCGGCACTTGGACCGGAGCGTGTGGCTACATAGAAATACATGCAGTCGCACACTCTGGTCCCAGTGCCGGGGCAGTGCCGGGTGTTGATGCGAGAAACTCGTGCAAGTTTCTCACATCACACCCGCAAGTGTGACACTGGCTTGGAGTCCCAAATGAAGAGCTCACCCTTCCCTACAACATATCAAGACCTCTCCAGTGCTCGCGCTGAACTCGACCTTTGTCTTTCTGGAAATGCAGATCGTGCTATTCGTTGGTCACAGCAGCGCTTTTACGCTCTTAATAATAAAAAAAATTCTAACCTAGCTCACCGTCTTAAATGCCTACCGCTCCCCTGCCCTCTCATACGTTTACATACATCTTCAGGCATTACATCCAACCCGCAACAGATAACTCATATGTTTCAACAAAAACTTAAACAGTTATATAGCGACACCACCACTGTAATCACAGAAATGCTAGATACCTTTCTAGATTCTATTCTCCCAACCCTTAACCCCTTAACATCCATTGACATGCACAGTCCGTCATGGCAGAATGTCAGTTCCCGCACCAGGACAGACTGTGCATGTCCTGCATTAGAACTCACTGCTTGTAAACACGCAGTGACAGTTCAGTGCCGACGGCTGTGTATGAGAGCTGACAGGCACGGCAAGAGGTGCAGGGACCCTTGCAGTCGTTCCCCGCACCCAGAGCGTTGTCATTGGTTGGTCAATCTGACTGACCAAACACAGCGCGATCGGGCAGGAGCTCAGCGCTGCAGTGGCTGAACTTCCTGCACTGACAGCCAGCCCCTGGCTGTTAACCCCCTGACTGCTGCAATAGAGTGCGATCGCAGCGTTCAGGAGGGGAGGCAGAGGGTCGGGGGCTCCCTCTTGTAATCGCGGGGCCCGATCTCAGCCATAATGACCCGGGGTTGTCATGACAACCCCCGGGCCATCCAGCTACAGAAAGCCTCTGAGACCATCCTCACAGCATGGTCTCAGAAGCTTTCTGCATAGGCATAATACATTGCAATGCTGGAGCATTGCAATGTATTATACCTGCAAATCAAAGTTAAAAAGTGAAAGTCCCATAAAGGGACTAGGTAAAAAACAAACATTTTTTTAAAAAAATATGTAAAAAAAATGTAAAAAAAAAAAATTCCCCTAAAATACAGATTTTTATGTAAAAAAAAACAAAAACAAAAAAATACACGTTTGGTATCGCCGCGTCCGTAAAAAGCCCATCTATAAAAGCGTCGCCCTAGTTAACCCCTTCAGTGAATGCTGTAAAAAAAAAACCAAAAAAAATTATACTTTTTCTAAGCTGTATCATCATACCTCTTGGAAAAAGTGCAATAACACGCGAACAAAAAGACAGATATAAACGTGGTACCGCTGAAAACGTCTTGTCCCGCAAAAAACGAGCCACAATACAGCATCATCAGGGAACAAAATAAAAAGTTATAGCTCGCAGAATAAACTGATGCAAAAATAAACTTTTATAGAAAAAATAATTGTTAAAAGAAAAAGCCAAAACATAAAAAAAGATATAAATGAAGTATCGTTGTAATCGTACTGACCCAAAGAATAAAGGTGCCGTATCAATTTTACCACGCGCGGAATGGAGAAAAAATAAACAATTCCTGAATTGCTGGTTTTTGTTGATTCTGCATTTTGTCCCGCAAAAAACAAGCCGGCACATGACTCTGTCGGACAAAATATGGAAAAATTATAGCTTTCAAAATATGGCGATGCAAACATTTCTTACAAAAAAAGCGTCTTTTAGTGTGTGACAGAAGCTAAACATGAAAAAATGGTATAAATCTGGTATCGCCGTAATCGCACCGATCCGAAGAATAAAGTCGCCTAATCACTAATACCGCACGAGGAATGGCGTAAAAAATAAAACCAATTCTTCACCTTTTGTGGATTTGTTCATTCTGCCTCCCAAAAATCGCAGTAAGGAGATCACAGTGGTTTACCCCCACATATGGGGTATCAGCGTACTTGAGACAAATTGCCCAATAACTTTGGGGGTCTCAGAATCAGCGGGATCCGTTCAAGCGTTCCAGAGTTATAAGGACATAAAGTAACAGTGGTCCGATTTCAAAATTAAGGCCTGGTCATTAACCCCTTACTGCCATCGGACGTACTATCCCGTCCATGGTACCTGGGCCCGTATGACCGGGGACGGGATAGTACGTCCCGTGCGATCGGACGCGCTCCCGGGGGGAGCGCAGCCGATCGCGGCAGGGTGTCAGCTGATTATCACAGCTGACACCTAGCACTATGTGTCAGGAGCGGTCACGGACCGCTCCCGGCACATTAACCCCTGGCACACCGTGATCAAACATGATTGCGGTGTACCCGGGGCACAGGGGAGGATCGCGCAGGCAGGGGGCTCCCTGCGCGCTCCCCTGAGACCCTCAGAGCAGCGCGATGTGTCGCGCTGTTCCGAGGGTCCGTCCTCCCTCCAGGTCCCCGGATCCAAGATGGCGCCGGGGTCCTGCAGGGAGGCGGCTTCCTCAGTGCCTGCTGAGAGCAGGCACTGAGAAGCCTGCAGCACTGCCAGAGCGATCGCTGGTGTGACAGAGTGCTGTGCACACTGTCACACCAGCGATCTGCTAAAATACAGTGATGTCCCACCCTGGGACAAAGTAAAAAAGTTAAAAAAATGAAAATAAAAAGTGGTAAAAAAAAATCATAAAAAAAAAAATATATTCCCCAATAAATTCATTTCTTCCTGTAAATAAAAAAAAAAACAATAAAAGTACACATATTTGGTATCGCCGCGTCCGTAACGACCCCCCCATAAAACTATCCCACTAGTTAACCCCTTTAGTGAACCCCTTAAAAAAAAAAAAAAACTAAGCAAAAAATCAATGCTTTATCATCATACCACCGAACAAAAAGTGGAATAACACGCGATCAAAAAGACCGATATAAATAAACATGGTACCGCTGAAAACGTCATCTTGTCCCGCAAAAAACGAGCCGTCATACACCATCATCAGCGAAAAAATAAAAAAGTTATAGCTCGCAGAATAAAGCGATGCAAAAATAATAACTTTTTAGATAAAATTGCTTTTATTCTATAAAAGCCCCAAAACATAAAAAAAATTATATAAATGAGGTATCACCGTAATCGTACTGACCCGAAGAATAAAACTGCTTTATCAATTTTACCACACGCGAAACGGTATAAATGCCTCCCCCAAAAGAAATTCATGAATTGCTGATTTTTGTTCATTCTAACCTCCCAAAAATCGAAATAAAAAGCGATCAAAAAACGTCACATGCTCAAAAATGGTACCAATAAAAACGTCACCTTGTCCCGCAAAAAATAAGACCTCACATGACTCTGTGGGCCAAAATATGCAAAAATTATAGCTCTCAAAATGTGGTGATGCAAAAAAACTACTTTTTGCAATAAAAAGCGTCTTTTAGCGTGACAGCTGCCAATCATAAAAACCCGCTATAAATAGTAAATCAAACCCCCCTTTATCACCCCCTTAGTTAGGGAAAAATAATAAAATTAAAAAAATTTATTTATTTCCATTTTTCCATTAGGGTTAGGGTTGGCGCTAACGTTAGGATTAGGGTTAGGGTTGGGATTAGGGTTAGGGGTGTGTTAGGGTTAGGTTTGTGGTTAGGGTTGGGACTAGGGTTAGGGTGTGTTGGGGTTAGGTTGGAGTTAGAATTGGGGGGTTTCTGCTGTCTAGGCACATCAGGGGCTCTCCAAATGTGACATGGCGTCTGATCTCAATTCCAGTCAATTCTGCGTTGAAAATGTCAAACGGTGCTCCTTCACTTCTGAGCTCTGCCATGCGCCCAAACAGTAGTTTACCCCCACATATGGGGTATCAGCGTACTCTGTACCCCAAGAGTTATTGTGCAATTTGTCCTATTTCTTCTGTTACCCTTGGGAAAATAAAAAACTGGGGGCGAAAATATAATTTTTGTAAAAAAAAAAATGATTTTTTTTTGTTTTTACGGCTGTATGTTATAAACTTCTGTGAAGCACTTGGGCTTCATAGCGCTCACCACACATCTAGATAAGTTCCTTGTGGGGTCTATTTTCCAAAATGGGGTCACTTGTGGGGGTTTCCACTGTTTAGGCGCATCAGGAGCTCTCCAAATGCGACATGACGCCCCCAGACCATTCCATCAAAGTCTGTAATCCAAAACGTCACTACTTCCCTTCCGAGCCCTGACGTGCGCCCATACAGTAGTTTTCTCCCACATATTGGGTATCGCGTACTCAGGACAAATTGACAACAACTTTTGGGTCCAATTTCTCTGTTACCCTTTTGAAAATAAAAATATTGGGGCGAAAAAATCATTTTTGTAAAAAAAAAAAAAAAAAAAATTTTTATTTTACGGCTGTACGTTATAAACTTCTGTGAAGCACTTGGGGGTTCAAAGTGCTCACCACACATCTAGATAAGTTCCTTGTGGGGTCTATTTTCCAAAATGGGGTCACTTGTGGGGGGTTTCCACTGTTTAGGCACATCAGGGCTCTCCAAATGCGACATGACGCCCCCAGACCAATTCCATCAAAGTCTGAATCCAAAACGTCACTGCTTCCCTTCCGAGCCCCGACGTGCGCCCATACAGTAGTTTACTCCCACATATTGGGTATCAGCGTACTCAGGACAAATTGGACAACAACTTTTGGGGTCCAATTTCTCCTGTTACCCTTGTGAAAATAAAATATTGGGGGCAAAAAAATCATTTTTGTAAAAAAAAAAAAAAAAAGATTTTTTATTTTACGGCTGTACGTTATAAACTTCTGTGAAGCACTTGGGGGTTCAAAGTGCTCACCACACATCTAGATAAGTTCCTTGAGGGGTCTAGTTTCCAAAATGGTGTCATTTGTGTGGGTTTCCACTGTTTAGGCAGATCAGGAGCTCTCCAAACACGACATGGCATCCAGCCAATTCTGCGTTGAAAAAGTCAAACGGCACTCCTTCCCTTCCAAACTCTGCCATGCACCCAAACAGTGGTTTACCCCCACATATGGGGTATCAGCGTACTCAGGACAAATTGCACAATAACTTTTGGAGTCTTGTTACCCTTGGGAAAATAAAAATTGGGTGAAAAGATCAATTTTGTGGAAAAAAATATGATTTTTTAATTTTACGGCTCTACGTTATAAACTTGTGTGAAGCACTTGGGGGTTCAAATTGCTCACCAAAGATCTAGATAAGTTCCTTAGGGGGTCTAGTTTCCCAAATGGGGTCACTTGTGGGGGGTTTCCACTGTTTAGGCACATCAGGAACTCTCCAAATGCAACATGGCGTCTAATCTCAATTCCAGCCAATTTTGGTTGGAAAAAGTCAAATGGTGCTCCTTCCCTTCTGAGATCTGCCGTGCGCCCAAACAGTGGTTCCCCCCCCACATATGGGGTATCAGCGTACTCAGGACAAATTGGACAACAACTTTTGAGGTCCAATTTCTCCTGTTACCTATGGGAAAATAAAAAATTAGTGACTAAGATAATTTTTGTGGGAAAAAAATAGGATTTTTTATTTTCATGCCCGGGCATTATAAACTTGTGTGAAGCACTTGGGGGTTCAAAGTGCTCACCAAAGATCTAGATAAGTTCCTTAGGGGGTCTAGCTTCCAAAATGGGG
>JARQOD010011976.1:0-21350 GCA_033576555.1 Oophaga sylvatica
GCGGCCTCCTGGCCGGGCGGGGTTCCGGAACTGGCGGTAACTCCTCAACCTCCCTCGCTTCCACCGCTTCCTCGGTAGGTTCAGGGTCGGTCCTTTTGGGGGTAGCCTCCGGTTGCTCCTTAGCCTTGGGCAGCAGAAGTTTCGGTAACTCGAATCGTGGGGGGTCATCGAAGGGAGAGATCACCGCGTCCCACAGCCGCCGCTGCATCAGGTACGCCGGCGTCTCTCGATCTCTTCTTCGCCAGGTTGTTGCAAAACCATCTTTTTCAATCTGGCATTCTCCTCTTTAATCTCCAGCAATGCTTGCTGCAGGTGCAGGACCACTGATGGTTCCGGTTCTAGTGGCAGCTTGGCTGGGGAACGGGGCCTGCCTTCCTCCGCTTCCCTGCTCGGCTGCACACGTCCTGCTTCCATGATGTTCCAGAACTCTCTCTCCTCTTCTACCAGAACAGTCCGGTCTCTTCCGTGGAGGCGGGGTTTGCGTCTCCTCCTCTTCGCAGGGAAGGTGAAGAGGAGGCGGACCTCCTTTGCTGTAGGGCAGGATCGCATATTGTAATAGCACTTTGAGAGGGCAGGCATTTTCTTCGCACCACAGGGGGTACACGCCCACGAAGGTACGCCCACCTTCTTCTCCAGCGCCTGAGGGCGCGAATATGGCGACAAAGATGGCGATTTTTGGCGCCAAAAGTGCAAACAGTCCTTTTTCACAAAAACAACTCCACAGGCACACAGGGCTCGCAATTTTGCGAGTTTCGTATCCTGTTCGTGACGCCAAGTTGTCTCGACCACGCACCACAATTGTGGGTTACCAGGGCAATGGGGTACCCAGAGCCGAGCCCATGGAAGTCTAGGGTTGTCACGGGTAGCGGTGGCTCGGTCTGTGGCCCTGGCGGTCAGGCGTATATTGGGGGGAATATTTACAGGGGATAGGTATATATATACAGTTCGTGACGCCACCTGTAGTTCTCTAGTCACTAAGACCAGCGCTGCTGTAGATCTCTGAGGGGGTGGTGAGGCAGCTAGATGTCGGGTCCCCTACAGGTGGGACTGGTCCCTCAAAGTCTATGAAGTTAACGATGTCGGGTGCAAATAAATAAATTAGTCTCACACTCTTCAGCGTCTTTCCATACCTTTTACTTGTAAGATGGTTAGGCAGGTCCCAGGGAGGCTGATCCAATGGAGAATGTGCTTTGAGGTAGCAGCTGAACAAGTTAGGGGCCTCCTTTACTTCCACAATGGTAATGAGTCCAACCAGCATAAAGCGTAGTTCACTCCAAAAACTCCAGCTAACTCCTTAGCTGTACTGCCCGGTCAGTTTTGTGGTCGGAGCCTTCCAATGATGGAACTAGGTTCTTAATTTTGCTGATCAGGCTCAAAGTTCCTATTCCACCTGACCCCAGTTACGTACCGACACTCCAAGGGCTGCTTTCTGTTACCTAAGGTCCAGTAAGCCTCTGGTTTTTCTATCACTATGCCTGGAGCTATAGTGACGCTTCGGTCCCCAGTGACCGGTGAAATTGTGCAGGATAGTCCAATCCTAATGCACTTCTAAGAATCCTTCCACTGTGCCCTTCGCCTTGTCCGCGCTTTTAGCATAAGCACTCCACACTTCCTAAGGTCATATAAGTCAATCCTTCCTTACTTCTTTCTTGGAGCTTGCTGACAGAATCTCAGTATTCTTCTAGGCAGGAGCACGTCAACTGAACCTTACTGTCCTTGGGACAGGTGACTGAAGTATCTGCAACTAACTCTTCTTTCTCAAAAGATGTCTCCGTCTGTCTTCTAGTGGGGCGCAGCTCTGACCAGGCTGAGGTGAACTGGCTCACCTTTACTAGCCTCCACTTTCTGAACTGCTGACAGGCTCAGGCTGGACTACTTCCTCCCTCCAAGTCCAGGCTAGACTGCCCTGTCCGAAGACAGGAAACTGACTGACTTCTGCTGCCTGACTGAACTTTTATACCTATGGGTGTGTCTAAGTGTGTGTTGGAGTGAATATTTATTGAGCATTAAACTGCTAACTCTCCGCACATCCTCCAGGGTACTGCGTGTGCCTTCACACAGGGCTACACACATACGCTCAACAACAGAGTCAACACCTGGACAGGCAGAAGCCTCCGTCTGTCCTGAAGAAAATCGAGGGTGAAACCCAGAATTACAGAAAAATGGAGACATCAAAGTGGCAGAGCTAGCCCTATTATTAAGAGCAAACTCAGCCAAAGGCAAAAAAGAGACCCAGTCATCCTGATCAGCAGACACAAAGCATCTTAGATAAGTCTCCAATGTCTGGTTTGTTCTCTCAGTTTGACCATTGGTCTGAGGATGAAACGCCGAGGAGAAAGACAACTGAACACCAAGCTTAGAACAAAAGGTCCTCCAAAATCTGGAAACAAACTGGACTCCTCTGTCAGACACAATGTTCTCAGGAATGCCGTGTAAACGAACCACGTGCTGAAGGAACAAAGGCACCAATTCAGAGGAGGAAGGCAACTTAGGTAATGGCACAAGATCTATCATCTTGGAAAACCTATCACAAATCACCCAGATGACGGTCATTCTCTGAGAAACAGGGAGGTCGGAAATGAAATCCATAGAGATATGGGTCCATGGTCTCTTGGGCACAGGCAATGGCATCAACAAACCACTAGAGCGAGAACAAGGCTTGGAGCGAAAGCAAGTCCCGCAGGACTGCACAAATTCCCTGACATCACGAGACAAGGTAGGCCACCAAAAGGACCGACTAACCAAGTCTCTGGTACCAAAAATTCCGGGATGACCGGCCAACGCGGAACAATGAATCTCAGATATCACACTCTTTTTCCACTGGTGCGGGACAAACAATTTCCCAACAGGGCAGCACTCGGGCCTATCCTCCTGACACCCCTCCAGAGCCAGTCTCAAATTGGGCGAGATGGCGGAAAGATCTACACCTTCTTTCAAAATAACAGAAGGATCAGATACCTCAGGAGAGTCCGCAAGGAAACTCCTCGAGAGGGCATCCGCCTTAAAATTCTTAGTGCCAGGAAGAAAAGAAACCACAAAATTAAAACGTGTGAAAAACAAGGCCCACCTGGCCTGTCTAGGATTAAGTCGCTTGGCAGATTCCAGATAAACCAGATTCTTATGGTCAGTAAGGACCACCACCTGATGTTTGGCTCCCTCCAGCCAATGTCTCCACTCTTCAAAAGCCCACTTCATGGCCAATAACTCCCGATTACCCACGTCATAATTACGTTCAGTAGGAGAAAATTTTCGAGAGAAAAAGGCACAAGGGTTACTTTTAGAGGTCTCTGGATCTCTTTGGGACAAAACGGCACCTGCCCCAATTTCAGAGGCATCAAACTCCACCTGAAATGGCAGAGAAACATCAGGCTGCCGTAGAACAGGAGCAGAAGTGAATCTCTGCTTAAGTTCCTGAAATGCAGAGACTGCCTCAGGAGGCCAATTCACCACATCAGAACCCTTTTTGGTCAAATCAGTTAATGGTTTAACAATAACCGAGAAATTACCAATAAATTTACGATAAAAATTGGCAAAACCCAAAAATCTTTGAAGAGCCTTTAATGAAGTAGGTTGGACCCAATCACAGATGGCCTGAACCTTGACCGGGTCCATTTCAATAACAGATGGGGACAAAATGAATCCCAAAAATGAGATCCTCTGTACGCCAAAAAGACACTTTGATCCCTTCACATACAGAGCATTCTCTCTCAAAATCTGGAATACAGTTCGAACATGTTTCACATGAGAGTCCCAGTCATTAGAAAAAATCAAGATATCATCCAAATAAACAATCAGAAATTTATCCACAAAATCCCTGAAAATGTCATTCATGAAGGACTGGAAGACAGAAGGAGCATTAGTGAGCCCAAAGGGCATCACAAGGTACTCAAAATGCCCTTCAGGGGTGTTAAATGCCGTCTTCCATTCATCCCCGTGCTTAATGCGAATAAGGTTATATGCCCCCCTGAGGTCAAGCTTGGTAAACCAAGTAGCATTTTTCACCCTGGAAAACAGGTCAGAAATCAAGGGTAACGGATATTGATATTTCACAGTAATATTGTTCAAAAGACGATAATCAATACACGGCCTTAATGAACCATCCTTTTTGGCCACAAAGAAAAAACCGGCACCTAAGGGTGAAGAGGATGGTCTGATATGACCCTTCTCCAATGACTCCTTGATATAAGACCGCATAGCGTCATGTTCAGGTACAGACAAGTTAAAAAGGCGACCTTTAGGGAATTTACTACCAGGCACTAATTCAATAGCGCAGTCATAGCTCCTATTGGGAGGCAAAGATGCAGATTTTCTTTCGCTAAACACATCAGAAAAATCAATCAAAAAGTCAGGAACATCCTGAGCCTGGGGGGAGGCAGAAAAAACAGGAGTGTTGGTATTAACACATTGGCAGCCCCAACTGGTTACCGACACAGATTTCCAATCCAAAACAGGATTATGAGACTGCAACCAAGGGAAACCCAGCACGATAATGTCATGCAGATTATACAGAACCAAAAATTTGCAGCTCTCCTGATGATCAGGTTCAACCCTCATTATCACCTGAGTAGAGAACTGAGGTTTATTCTCAGCCAAAGGGGTAGAATCGATCCCCAGTAGGGGAATATACTTCTGTAGGGGTATCAAGGGAAACCCGCAACGTTTAGCAAAATCAAAATCCATCAGGTTAATAGCTGCTCCTGAATCAACGAAAGCCTGAGCAGAAAATGAGGACAGAGAGCATATCAGAGTAACAGTTAATAAAAACTTAGTCTGAACACTACCCAAGACAACTGAGCGTGCAAAACGTCTTCCCGCTTAGGGCAGACTGAAATAGCATGAGAGGCATCACCACAGTAGAAACATAACCCATTGCGCTTTCGAAACTCATGACGCTGTGCCCCAGAAACCACTCTATCACACTGCATGGGTTCAGAAGCAGGTTCACAAGGCAACACTATTCCACGCATACTTCTCCGCTCACGCAAACGTCTGTCAATTTGAATCGCTAATGACATAGAATCATTGAGACCAGAGGGGACAGGGAATCCCACCATAACATCCTTTACATTATCTGACAGACCCTTCTGAAAAAGGGCTGCCAAAGCGTCGTCATTCCATTTGGTCAGGACTGCCCACCTGCGGAATCTCTGACAGTATAACTCAGCGTCATCAAGCCCCTGATTTAATGCCAACAAGGCTTTTTCAGCTTGATCAGTGACATTAGGCTCATCGTACAATAACCCCAAGGCCTGAAAAAATGCATCAACATCACTCAAAACAGGATCCCCAGGTGTCAGGGAAAAAGCCCAATCCTGAGGATCGCCGCGCAGGAGAGAGATGACAATTTGAACCTGCTGCGCTGCGTTCCCTGAGGACTTCGATTTTAAGGCAAAAAACAATTTACAATTATTTTTGAAATTCAGAAACTTGGCTCGATCCCCCAAAAATAAATCTGGCATGGGAATCCTAGGTTCCACAACAGGCAACCTAGCAAGATAGGTAGCAATACTCCGAACCTCAGTGGCAAGCTGATCCACACGGCCAGACAACTGTGCAAACTCCATTGAGAGAGAAAAAAAAAAAAAATCCTCCCCAGCACCCAGAGATACAGAGGGAAAAAAAAAAATGCAACAAACAGAAAAATATCTCTGACAACTCTGACAACCTTTTTTTTTTTTCTTTCACAATATTTTTCCCTTCTGTGAGTACCATATAAATTTCAGTTTGGGCCGGTGATACTGTTATGATTTGGTAGCTGAGGAGTGCAGGTAAAAAGGCAATACACCAGAGCAGTTGGAATCTATGAGATTGCAGTACCCTGACTAACCACCACAACTAGAGGCAGCCGTGGAGCGTTCCTACGTTGGTCCTAGACGCCTCGTCACAGCCTGAGAAACTAACTATACCTAAAGATAGAAAGAGGAAAGCTATCTGCCCCGGAGCAGATCCCCAAAGAACATAGAAAGCCCCAAACATGTAATGGCGGTTAGACAAGAAGAAATACTGACACAGACAGAAAATAGTATGAGCAAACGTTGGGGCCCAAACTATCTAAATAGAAAAGGATAGGAAGGGCACTTCCTGCAATCCAAAAAAACCCTGAAAAGCACCAACTCTACTAATTTCAAAAACACCTGAGATCACACGACCTCTACCACCTAAATTAGTTCTCTGGTGTAACAAAATCAAAACAGCAGCCACTGAAAAAAACTGGAAAAAGCAAATGTACAAAACATCAGTGACTGAACTAAACTGAGAGGGCAAAAGCCCCCGGATGGGGACCTTGAAGGCCCCCACAGAAGTGCAGGACAAAATGCAAAAATCAAGCACAAAAACAAAAAGAAGAGAATGTCTTATCTGTTAGCAGGAGATGCAGACACGACACAGCAGGCTACAAAGGAAACAGCCACATGAGAAAAACAGCTCATAGATAGAAGTAGCATAAAAGAGTAATAATAGGTAACAGTATTAAGGAAAATCATTGCTACATAGTTACATGGAGTAATAAGGGCAGTCGCATAAAACATGCGAAAAACTGTTGAGAAACCTCAAGAAAACGACCATAAAGCCCAAAGTATGAAAAAAAGTACAAATATAATGTTTATTGAATTATTGATTAAGTATACAGACACAAAAGATCAGAAAAATGAACAGAGAAATGGAAACCAATCAAAGTACAACAAAACATGTCAAAAAACAACAAATGACCGGGTCAGCCCAGCAATAATCAAATATACAATAGTAGTGCATATATCATCAAGACATAACCAGGAATATGTAAATACAGAGTCGAATAGTCTGGCTAAAAGATCAATATATTAACATAGTAACAGAATAGTCACAGACTAGGTGATATAGGATATAACTGCAGGGACACTAATAGCCATATACATGTATGTCTAATGGCAATGAGATAGTATAGACAAAGGCTAGAATAGAAAAAATAATGGCATAATAGCCGATCTCAGATTAGTGTCCTAATAGTATCATGGTTGCCTGTAAATACATACAGCCAGCAGTCAATAAAAATGATAAATATATCCACATAGTAGTAAAAAAGTGAACCGCACGTGTTGCAATAATAGCGCAGCGGTCATACTACCTGGAAAAGATGACAAGCCGGGACCGTGACCAGGTCATAAGAAACGCCCGACGCGCGTTTCGGATATTCAATCCTTCATCGGGGGCACGTGTAAGTATAGAACATGCAGGCTTAAAAATGGTTGAACCGGAAGTGCGTCAGGGACCGACCCGGAAGTGACGCATCAGCAACCACAGAGGCGGCGACGCTGAATGGCGGCGGCGTCAGAGACCCAGGAGTTGCTAAGCAACGCCAAGGCATCTAAAGACGCCGCCCACCATCCAGCGCAGCAGCATGTGGCGCGGATGCGTCAAGGGCAGGCCCCGAAAACATTGATGTTTAGATATATTGTTCTGTATGTTAGTCTATTCTTATGTTATGTATATTACTCTGCCATATTTTCTGACATTTTGTCTAGATATATTGCTTCACATGTTTGTTTATCCTTTTGTCATGCATACTACTCAGTCACACTATCTGCCACGTTATATTTATGGCACCATTACACACATTTGTGTTTTCGGGGCCTGCCCTTGACGCATCCGCGCCACATGCTGCTGCGCTGGATGGTGGGCGGCGTCTTTAGATGCCTTGGCGTTGCTTAGCAACTCCTGGGTCTCTGACGCCGCCGCCATTCAGTGTCGCCGCCTCTGTGGTTGCTGATGCGTCACTTCCGGGTCGGTCCCTGACGCACTTCCGGTTCAACCATTTTTAAGCCTGCATGTTCTATACTTACACGTGCCCCCGATGAAGGATTGAATATCCGAAACGCGCGTCGGGCGTTTCTTATGACCTGGTCACGGTCCCGGCTTGTCATCTTTTCCAGGTAGTATGACCGCTGCGCTATTATTGCAACACGTGCGGTTCACTTTTTTACTACTATGTGGATATATTTATCATTTTTATTGACTGCTGGCTGTATGTATTTACAGGCAACCATGATACTATTAGGACACTAATCTGAGATCGGCTATTATGCCATTATTTTTTCTATTCTAGCCTTTGTCTATACTATCTCATTGCCATTAGACATACATGTATATGGCTATTAGTGTCCCTGCAGTTATATCCTATATCACCTAGTCTGTGACTATTCTGTTACTATGTTAATATATTGATCTTTTAGCCAGACTATTCGACTCTGTATTTACATATTCCTGGTTATGTCTTGATGATATATGCACTACTATTGTATATTTGATTATTGCTGGGCCGACCCGGTCATTTGTTGTTTTTTGACATGTTTTGTTGTACTTTGATTGGTTTCCATTTCTCTGTTCATTTTTCTGTTCTTTTGTGTCTGTATACTTAATCAATAATTCAATAAACATTATATTTGTACTTTTTTTCATACTTTGGGCTTTATGGTCGTTTTCTTGAGGTTTCTCAACAGTTTTTTACAAAGGAAACAGGAATCAAGGATTGAGACCAGAACAATTGATCACCGGCAACCCTGATGGGAAGGCGACTCCCTTAAATAAGACCAGTCAGTAACACCTGATTCCCAATCCTCACAATCTTCACTGGACAGTCCAGTACCGCTTGTAACCACCAGAGGGAGCCTCTGCTCAGAACTCAATTCAAGTCCATTCACAACAAGCATCGTGTAAACGGCAGTTATCCATGGCAGTTAAGATAAGCATCGTGTAAACGGCAGTTATCCATGGCAGTTAATCAGGGCTGGAATCGGGTACCCCACACTTTGTTTTCTTTTTAACCATGTTAATTATCTCTATCCTCCTGTGTTCCCTTGCCATCCACATTCACCGCCCCATCCCCCCTCCATCACGACTCATACACATCAGCCCCTCTATACTTCCCTCTCCAATGTACAGCTCCCATGCACTCCTCACCTTCCTGAGAAACCTCAGCCCATCTTGCCCAAACACATCACAGAAAAAACCTACTTACAACTCCAACAACTACCTGCTCTTTATCTTCCTACTCCTACTGATTTCAGGGGACATCTCCCCGAACCCTGGTCCACCATCCCCCAACCTCAATCCCTACCCTACCTCATATCGAAACCATAATAATCTTATTAATATTACTTGCACTCCCTCATCTCCTTCTTTTAATTGTGCCCTCTGGAATTCATGGTCTGCATGCAACAAGCTATCCTTCCTGCACAACTACTTTCTGAACAACTCTCTTCATCTGTTGGCCCTCACTGAAACCTGAATTCAGGATTCTGACACTGTCTCCCCTGCTGCCATTTCCTATGGTGGCTTACAGTTCTCCCATTCCCCGAGACCCGCAAACAGACATGGTGGTGGAGTTGGCATACTCCTGTCCCCACAATGCACTTTCCAGGTCATCCCCCCAATTCCATCACTCTCATTCTCTTCTTTTGAAGTCCACACCATCAGGCTCTTTCGTCCCCTCTCCCTCAGAGTAGCGGTCATATATTGGCCCCCAGGCTCGCCCACCCAGTTCCTTGACCACTTCTCAGCCTGGCTGCCGCACTTCATGTCCTCAGAACTACCAACCCTTATCCTTGGAGACTTCAACATCCCCATTAACAGCCCTACTTCCACATCTGCATCTCAGCTTCTATCACTAACCACTTCTCTAGGCCTCTCACAGCTTTCAACCTCTGAGACACACAAGGATGGTAACATCCTTGACCTGGTCTTTGTCCGCCTCTGTTCAATCTCCCACCTAAATAACTCACCGCTTCCACTCTCTGACCATAACATTCTCTCCTTCACCCTCACAAATCCTCGACCACCCCAGCGCACTCCTACCTACCACACATTCAGAAATCTGCAAGCCATTAACCCTCAGACACTTTCAGACTCCCTACACTCATCGCTGTCCCCAATCTCCTCTTTCTTGTCTTATTCTGGCTGTTCATCACTACAATGACACTCTTAGTAGCACCCTTGACCAAGTAGCACCGCTCACCCCAAGAACTTCCAAACACACAGTAAAATAGCCCTGGCTCACATTGCAAACTCAACTTCTTCAGCGATGCTCTAGGAGTGCTGAACGCCTTTGGAGAAAAACTCGCACACCAGAAGACATCATCAACTTTAAATTCATGTTAAGAACTTATAACGCTGCCCTTCACCTCGTCAAACAGACCTACTTCACCACCCTGATCTCCTCACTAGCCAACAACCCCAAGAAACTTTTTGACACTTTTCACTCCCTCCTCAGGCCAAAAGCACAAGCCCCTATCACAGACATTTGTGCTGATGACCTGGCCTCCCACTTTATAGAAAAAATAGATACTATCCGTCAGGAAATCTGCTCTCAACCACCAAGTGCTGTGACTCCCATCCCTCCCTGCATTTCCCCTGGCTCAATTTCCACATTTGATCCCATCACAGAAGAAGTCTCCAGACTCTTCTCTTCCTCTCGTCCGACTACATGCACTACCGACCCCATTCCCTCACATCTCCTCCAGTCTCTCTCTCCAGTTGTCACAACTCACCTAACTGCAATCTTTAATCTCTCACTCTCCTCTGGCATTTTCCCATCCTCCTTCAAACACTCCATCGTTACTCCATTACTAAAGAAACCCACTCTCGACCCTTCCTGCACAAACAACTACAGACCGGTCTCCAATCTCCCCTTCATCTCTAAACTTTTGGAGCGCCTAGTCTACTCCCGCCTTACCCGTTACCTCTCCACTCACTCCCTTCTAGACCCTTCACAGTCCGGCTTCCGCCCCCTACATTCGACTGAAACTGCACTCATCAAATTGACCAATGACCTTCTGACAGCAAAACGTAACGGTGACCACTCTCTGCTCATTCTTCTCAACCTTTCTGCAAATTTCGACACAGTTGACCACCGTCTCCTACTGTCTAGGCTCCAGTCACTAGGTATTAAGGACACTGTTCTCTCCTGGTTCTCTTCCTATCTTTCGGACCGCTCCTTCAGTGTTTTGTTCTCTTCCTCTCACTGTCGGGGTACTCCAGGGCTCAGTCCTTGGCCCCCTTCTCTTCTCTCTCTACACGGCCCCAATTGAACAGACCATCAGCAGATTTGGCTTTCAGTACCATCTTTATGCTGATGACACACAACTATACACGTCATTCCCCGACCTTACCCCCGCTGTACTACAGAACGCCACCGACTGTCTGTCCGCAGTCTCCAACATCATGTCCGCTCTCTATCTGAAACTCAATCTCTCCAAAACTGAACTTCTTCTGCTCCCGCCGTCTACTAACCTCCCTAAATCTGACATTTCCCTCTCCGTGGGCGGCACCATAATAACACCACGGCAGCAGGCTCGCTGTCTGGGTGTTATATTTGACACCAATCTCTCCTTCACCTCCCATATACAATCTCTTGCCCGCTCTTGCCGCCTACACCTAATGAACATCTCTAGAATCCGTCCTTTTCTCACCATGGAAACAACAAAAGCCCTCACTGTAGCATTTATCCTCTCCCGCCTGGACTACTGCAATGCTCTATTATTTGGCCTCCCCATTACTCGACTATCCCCTCTCCAGTCCATCCTTAATGCAGCAGCCAGGGTCATCCATCTGGCTAATCGGTACTCGGACGCGTCCTCTCTTCACCAGTCCTTACACTGGCTGCCCATTCATTATAGGATCCAATTCAAAGTACTTGTTCTCACCACAAAGCTGTCCACAGTGCAGCACCCTCCTACATCTCCTCCCTCATTTCTATCTATCGGCCTAACCGACTGCTGCGCTCTGCAAACGATTTTGGACTAACCTCTGCACTAATCCGTACCTCCCACTCCCGACTCCAAGACTTCTCCAGCGCTGCGCCAATCCTCTGGAATGCTCTACCCCAAGAAATTAGGACTATCCACAATTTGCATGGTTTCAGGCGCTCCCTCAAAACACATTTGTTCAGAGCGGCCTATAACATTCACTAATCAAAGTCATTCTATGTGTAAGTGTATGTGTGTGTGTAGCCCATTCACTATCTCCATCCATCCCTCACTCCCTTAAGATGGCTGGACCATCATTGTAAATGCACCATTGTATATACACACCTGTACTTTGTATCTCCCCCACCTCATTGTAGATTGTAAGCTCTCACGAGCAGGGCCGTCTTATTTTGCTTTAATTATGTATTGTTAACGTTGTTACTTATGACTTGTGTTTTGAAACTGTTAAACTGTAAAGCGCTGCGGAATATGTTGGCTCTATATAAATAAAGATTATTATTATTATTATCATCTAATGGGTGGCATTGTGAAGGAGATTCATGGTTTCAAGATGTTATCTTAAAAATAAATAAATAAATAATTCTTGTTTTTTAGCGGTAACCCACTCTTATTAGTCTGATGTTTCCAGTTTCTTTGCAGCATTTACTGTATATTACTGGAGGCCCAGATAAGGTATCAGCATATGCCAGACTCACTGATAAGGATCTGTAGCATTACCTGGTAACTACATGAGGGAACTTCCTAGAGACTGTAATTGACAACTGACATTTCTCTATCAATTGACTCCCAGCTGCCGTAAAAGCACACACCTACAGTCTTTCCATGGGAGTGCCTGGCTTCCCAAGCCATCTGTTATTTACACTCCCAATAAAAAATGGTTGGTCAATTAGCTTCTGTAGACTTTGTGGTTGACAGGAGGGGATATCACATAATGCCCTTAAAGGGTTATACTCAAAATGAAAGATGTCCCTTATCCATATAATAGCGGATAACGTTGAAATCACTGAGGTCTGGCTGCAAAGGTCTGGAGAGAAGGGGGTTTTACAGTGGAGATAGTTGAGCATACGCACCTCCGCTCATGCAGGGCACTGTTCTAAAGGTTCCAGAGTTTGTACTATGGGCCTGCAGGGGGTCCCAGACATCACCGAGTTGTCACCTGTAGTGTTTCTCTAGGGTTATGATTCTTCTCAAAATCCACATGGGCACACTGTGAGACCAATGCCTGACATAGTATTGGTTTGGATTGTGTCAATAAATATCCCTAAATCCCGTGGCACTAATTGAGCGCAGGTAGCAGATGCTGCTCATTATTTTCCATCTACCCAGAGATTAGAGCAGTATATTACATTTCATGATCATAAAGGCCGATCTCCTGTTCTCAGCAAACACTACTAATTTACAGGAAGAGAGGGCGGGGGGCCCAGGGGACGCCATGTAAAAAAAAAGCAGGAAATTATTCCCCTCTCTGCGGTTGTAACACAGCTGACTGTAAGGAAATAGCATGTCAGAGCAGTATTTTGTGGTGCTCGTATGGTGGGCTGGATTTTTGTGGAAAGGATGTGCCCATGTGGGCATTTAACGCTGAGCTGAGTTTCTTGTCTTCCATGGTTAGGCTTAGATAGTTGAATGTCCTACTTGATGAGCATGGATGCCAGATCCTACTTTTTGGATAAAGAAAAGATGTCAGTGAAGCCACATGAAAGTTTGTTGCATTAAAGGGGTTGTTTGAGGAGATAACCCTTTAATTTTCCTCCTGGAACCCTCAGAAATAGCACCACTCTTATCCATATGCACTATTACATCTTTAAAAAAAATTATTATTATATAACTACTACTGTAAGGGTGCAGACTGATCATTGATTTAGATTTGAAAAGTGTAATACTCAATAATGCCTGTGGAGGCACTGCAGGGAAATAGAACACATCGCCAGATTCTTCTACTATTCGCTATGCCTCTTTCCTCATATGCAGGCTTTGCAGGTCTTTAGGTATCTATGGTTATGACCACTGATATAGTGTCAGTTATCTAGTTGCTAGTGGTTGTAACCATGGATACCTAAGGTCCTGCAATGCCTACATATGAGGAAAAGACATAGCGAATCAGAGAAACTATACTGCATTTCTAATTGGAGGTATTTGCTAATATTATTATTATTATTATTACACCAACTACATATTG
The DNA here is from genome assembly GCA_033576555.1 of Oophaga sylvatica. Taxonomy (NCBI): domain Eukaryota; kingdom Metazoa; phylum Chordata; class Amphibia; order Anura; family Dendrobatidae; genus Oophaga; species Oophaga sylvatica. The sequence goes on from JARQOD010011976.1 coordinate 13,918, forward strand.
GGATACGGTCTTAGAGACAGGAATACCCCTTTAATTATTAAAACATAAATGCGAGTAGTCAAAAGTCGATCTTCTTAGTTTTAGTAAAATAAATGTTTAATCAGCTGCTGCTAATAGAGGCCTGTATTCTTCTTACTGTCTCTATCCACAGAGAAGTGAGGAATTGTGGATTATGGTGGATTTTGCATTCAGATAACAATTGTACACTGTGGGGGCGGTGATTGGCACAGGAAACACCCATGAGAAAATCCCTGTCATGCTCCGCCCCCTAGGATCCCAACTCTATTTTCCCTAAAATATTTTTTTTATTGAGGGAAAAAGTAATTTCCGTTCATTAGCTTAAAACATTTTGGTAAAATCCTAGTAATATTAGACAACGCACTGATGGGGCTCAGAGGACTATCCGTTGCTGGATCCTTTGGTCTCATGTAATGGATCTGTATCGATTGCTGCACGGAGATAAAGCTATTAACTGAAAGCCGGATGTATTACTGAAGAACACTGACTCATCTCACCTGCTGTTTCCCAGGCACTGACGTCAGTGGACATAATAATGGACCATATCTTCTCTGCTTGTTTTTCCATAACAGACAACAGACCATTAATAATTCACACAATCTCCATTATGCTGTGACAGATTCTGAAAACTGAGCAACCGCCCAGGTTTTTAGTGAAAAGCTCCGCAAGTTTAATATTTTACCTTGAGCTTCCCTTTCTCCCCATTTCCAAGATATCTGCTTGATGCCAGTGAATAGAAGCGTTTACACTGAGTGGAGTAAAAGACCTAATGCTTTTTCACAGCTGAGTATTTGCTTTAGTGTAAAGTGTTCTGTCAGCTAAACAGGCTGAAGAGGAAGTGTGTATGCTTGAGCACTTCTACTCCATTCACTTTGTAGGAGAGCAGTGGTCACACATGCGCACTACCGCTCCACTCATCCTTTTCCTTAAATCGAAGGTTATCCCATATTTTGACCTCTAGGGTTTTGACCAATGGGACTCCAAGAAAACTGACCGAGACTTCAGAATCCCCGAGAACGGGGCTCTGCAGAACCCCATCTTGAATAGAGTAGAAGAGCGCTTGCATGGCCTCCACGCCATTCCTTGTCAATGGGACTGCAGGAAATAAAGGAGCCCTGTAGTATACTATCTATGGCTGTCCAATAGAGAATTAATGGAGCTGAGGCGGACCATATGCTCCATGCAAAACGGGGTTCAGCAGAGTCCCGGTTTAGGGGTTCCGAAGCAGCAATCTCAGGATCACTTGAATGATCTTTTAATGCCAAGTCCAATATGACTTGTAATACACAGGTTTCAAAATACATTATCCTTCTAACAGCGTAAAATACCCTCAAAGTCCCCTAGGTTGGGGGAAAAAATGTTTTAATACATTTTTAAAACATTATATAAAACCTCAAAAGAAATAAAAAATAGATATGAAAATTATATACAATAAAATAAATAAAATAAAAGTTGAAATAAAAAACGAAAATATTTACAGTGTCTGTAAATGCTCCCCCAACCGACGAAGCCGAACAGCTCTCCACACTGTATAGTGGCTGTTTCTGGTACTACAGCTCAGGTCCTATTAACTTAAAACCCCATTGTTCGAATCTTGATGATCTTTTCCAAAGATAGGTCAACAATAAGTCCGGACAACCCCTTTAAGGTGTTAATGAAGATGCTTTTTTAAGCGCATAGTAAAAAGTCAACTTCCTAATATACTTGATCTTTAATATAAAGCAATAGCAGAAGTATTCGTCTCACAGCCGGGAAGATTGGACTGGCAAAAAGAGATTGCTGAGGACTTGCACCCTCAGTATCAGGTATTTATCCTATATCCACAGGATGTTTAATAACTACCCCAGAAGGAAATACGCTTTATTCTGTGGCTGGCAGACAGTATATACAGATGAAATTAGGAATACTGCTCAGGAAATAATAAATAAGGTGCAATTTAATATACAAGCGTCTACCTGTCATAGTTAAAGGGGTTCTTCAAAGTCACTCAGCTCCGCACCCACAGCAATTTACAGACATCACTGTTGCCAATAAGGCTCATGAGCTAAAGTCTCTAATTAAACGTAATCTTTCAGCCCAAACCCTATAAACTCCCTGTAAATAGAAGGTGATTGAATCGGTGGTGAGTGATTGGCAAAAAAAATCCATAAATGAGCTAAGTATGATGACCTCATGATGTATGATACTGGGTGAGTTCATTAATAAAGCTCCTGAGCAATCAGTAAGGATTAAAGAGACACTACCTCTCTATTCTGTTGTTTGGCTAAATGAATATGCATCACAAACTCACCTGAGTCTGGAAAGGGTTGGTCATTTTTGGATTTTCTAACCCAAACGTAAACCTCTCACTGCTGTAATCCCTGGTGATCACCTATAATCTATAGTGAGAAGTGTTCAGTTTCCCAACAGCACTACCGGTGGAGAAATGAGGTATTACACAGTTTCTAATGAAATGTATAAACATGCCACGTCCTCCAAAGATATGGACAGCTCTTCTTCTTGTCTTTTTACAACCCTCGATAAAAGTTAACCCTCCTCATTAAAATTCAGAAGCCAGATGCTACCAACGTTTGTTCCCCTTGGGTTCTCCATGTCGTGTCTCTGACCACTGCCTGATCACCAAGGCTTGTAGATATATGGGATAGGTGACATACAAGTTACAGGTATATGATGGAGGAGTCATCCCAGTAAAGCCAGTGGATATAACATAGATTACTGGGGCGCAGGCAGAACAGCTCCAGTCCACCTAAAGCATGGAGAAGTGACAAGTGTGCACAGGACTTGTGTTTCTCCATAGCAGGTCATGTTACATCTTCATTTCCCACGCTCTCGTGTATCACAGCTATCGCATGTACTTCGGTTGTGGATGTTGCAGCGTGGTGTACACTGTCTCCGCTTTGACCTTTTGCGGAGAAGGCCTTCCGATGTACTGATCATTTTCCATCGCGATTCTCTGAAAAAAAACAAATCCGGAGAAGATTCTGTATCAGTAACACGTACAAGGGTGGGGGGACATATTAAACCTACCGAAAACAAAAGACACCATGGTCAGATTACAACAGCCGGCTAAGGCTTACAAGATGACAGCTTCCCCTCTGGTTACAACAACATTAGCTTGTTTGAAAGAGAAAAAATCATCAGAAAGTCACTTTTGGTTTAAATCAGGTTTATGTGTTAAATGCATTTTTTTTAAACTTTGGCATTTTTTTCATAGTACAATCCATGTTTAAAAAAATACAATTCTTCCAATTTTCATACTGGTCACTAGGGATATTTTTCACTCATACCTCCTGTTCTTTACAAGAGACTTTTCAGAAGTCTCATTATCATCACAGACCAGATTACAATGACTGATAACACCTCTATATACAGTAGATAGCACAGGATCCACCATTCACAATAGATGATGTCACAGCTCACCTCTCTCTCCTGTACAATGACTGATACACCTCTATATACAGTAGATAACACAGGATCCACCATTCACAATAGATGATGTCACAGTCTCTCCTCCTCCTGTACAATGGCTGATAACTCCTCTATATACAGTAGATACACAGGATCCACCATTCACAATAGTGATGTCACAGCTCACTCCTCCTCCTGTACAATGACTGATAACACCTCTATATACAGTAGATAACACAGGATCCACCATTCACAATAGTGATGTCACAGTCTCCCTCCTCCTGTACAATGACTGATAACACCTCTATATACAGTAGATAACACAGGATCCACCATTCACAATAGGTGATGTCACAGCTCACCTCCTCCTCCTGTACAATGACTGATAACACCTCTATTACAAGATAACACAGGATCCACCATTCACAATAGATGATGTCACAGCTCACCTCCTCCTGTACAATGACTGATAACACCTCTATATACATGATAACACAGGATCCCCATTCACAATAGATTGATGTCACAGCTCACCTTCTCCTCCTGTACAATGACTGATACACCTCTATATACAGTAGATAACACAGGATCCACCATTCACAATAGATGATGTCACAGCTCACCTCCTCCTCCTGTACAATGACTGATAATACCTCTATATACAGTAGATAACACAGATCCACCATTCACAATAGGTGATGCACAGCTCACCTCCTCCTCCTGTACAATGACTGATAACACCTCTATATACATAGATAACACAGGATCCACCATTCACAATAGATGATGTCACAGCTCACTCTCCTCCTCCTGTACAATGACTGATAACTCCTCTATATACAGTAGATAACACAGGATCCACCATTCACAATAGGTGATGTCACAGCTCACTCCTCCTCCTGTACAATGACTGATAACACCTCTATATACAGATAACACAGGATCCACCATTCACAATAGTGATGTCACAGCTCACCTCCTCCTCCTGTACAATGACTGATAACACCTCTATATACAGTAGATAACACAGGATCACCATTCACAATAGTGATGTCACAGTTCATCTCCTCCTCCTGTACAATGACTGATAACACCTCTATATACAGTAGATAACACAGGATCCACCATTCACAATAGTGATGTCACAGCTCACCTCCTCCTGTACAATGACTATAACCTCTATATACAGTAGATACACAGGATCCACCATTCACATAGATGATGTCACAGCTCACCTCCTCCTGTACAATGACTGATAACACCTCTATAACAGAATAACACAGGATCCACCATTCACAATAGTGATTCACAGCTCACTCCTCCTCTGTACAATGATGATACACCTCTTATACATAGATAACACAGGATCCACCATTCACAATAGTATGTCACAGCTCCTCCTCCTCCTGTACAATGACTGATAACACCTCTATATACAGTAGATAACACAGGATCCACCATTCACAATAGTGTACAGCTCACACTCCTCCTGTACAATGACTGATAACACCTCTATATCAGTAGAAACACAGATCCACCATCACAATAGTGATGTCACAGCTCATCCTTCCTCCTGTACATACTGATAACACCTCTATATACAGTAGATACACAGGATCCACCATTCACAATAGTGATGTCACAGCTCACCTCCTCCTCGTACAATGACTGATAACACCTATATACAGTATAACACAGGATCACCATTCACAATAGGTGATTCACGCTCCCTCTCTGTACAATGACTGATACACCTCTATATACATAGATAACACAGATCCCCTTCACAATAGTGATGTCACAGTCACCCTCCTCCTGTACAATGATGATAAACTCTATATACAGTAGTAACACAGGATCACCATTCACAATAGTATGTCACAGCTCACCTCCCTCCTGTACAATGACTGATAACACCTCTATATACAGTAGTAACACAGGATCCCATCACAATAGGTATTCACAGTCACTCCTCTCCTGTACAATGACTGATAACACCTCTATACAGATAACACAGGATCCACTTCACAATAGGATGTACAGCCCTCTCCTGTACAATGACTGATAATATATACAGATAACACGGTCCACATTCAAATGGTGAGTCAAGTCACCCTCCTGTACATGACTGATACCTCTTATACAGATAACAAGGATCCACTTCACAATAGTGATGTCCAGTCCTCCTCCTGTACAAGACTGATACATATACAGTAGATAACACAGGATCCACCATTCACAATAGGTGATGTCACAGCTCACCTCCTCCTGTACAATGACTGATAACACCTCTATATACAGTAGATAACACAGGATCCACCATTCACAATAGATGATGTCACAGCTCACCTCCTCCTGTACAATGACTGATAACACCTCTATATACAGTAGATAACACAGGATCCACCATTCACAATAGATGATGTCACAGCTCACCTCCTCCTGTACAATGACTGATAACACCTCTATATACAGTAGATAACACAGGATCCACCATTCACAATAGTGATTCACAGCTCACCTCCTCCTGTACAATGACTGATAACACCTCTATATACAGTAGATAACACAGGATCCACCATTCACAATAGGTGATGTCACAGCTCACCCTCCTCCTGTACAATGACTGATAACACCTCTATATACAGTAGATAACACAGGATCCACCATCACAATAGATGATGTCACAGCTCACCTCCTCCTGTACAATGACTGATAACACCTCTATATACAGTAATAACACAGGATCCACCATTCACAATAGATGATGTCACAGCTCACCTCCTCCTCCTGTACAATGACTGATAACACCTCTATATACAGTAGATAACACAGGATCCACCATTCACAATAGATGATGTCACAGCTCACTCTCCTCCTGTACAATGACTGATAACACCTCTATATACAGTAGATAACACAGGATCCACCATTCACAATAGATGATGTCACAGCTCACCTCCTCCTCCTGTACAATGACTGATAACACCTCTATATACAGTAGATAACACAGGATCCACCATTCACAATAGTGATGTCACAGCTCACTCCTCCTCCTGTACAATGACTGATAACACCTCTATATACAGTAGATAACACAGGATCCACCATTCACAATAGGTGATGTCACAGTTCACCTCCTCCTCCTGTACAATGACTGATAACACCTCTATATACGTAGATAACACAGGAATCCACCATTCACAATAGTGATGTCACAGTCCACCTCCTCCTGTACAATGGACTGATAACACCTCTATATACAGTAGATAACACAGGATCCACCATTCACAATAGATGATGTCACAGCTCACTCTCCTCCTGTACAATGACTGATAACACCTCTATATACAGTAGATAACACAGGATCCACCATTCACAATAGATGATGTCACAGCTCACCTCCTCCTCCTGTACAATGACTGATAACACCTCTATATAAGTAGATAACACAGGATCCACCATTCACAATAGTGATTCACAGCTCACCTCCTCCTCTGTACAATGACTGATAACACCTCTATTATACATAGATAACCAGGATCCACTCATTCACAATAGATGATGTCACAGCTACCTCCTCCTCCTGTACAATGACTGATAACACCTCTATATACAGTAGATAACACAGGATCCACCATTCACAATAGTATTCACAGCTCACCTCCTCCTCCTGTACAATGACTGATAACACCCTATTACAGTAGATAACACAGGATCCACCATTCACAAAGGTGATGTCACAGCTCACCTCCCTCCTGTACAATGAAATGATAACACCTCCATTACAAAATAACACAAAGGGTCCCCATTCACAATAGGTGAAGGGCACAGCTCACCTCCTCCCTGTACAATGACTGATAACACCTCTATATACAGATAACACAGGGTCCACCATTCACAATAGTGATGTCACAGCTCACCTCCTCCTCCTGTACAATGAATGATAACACCTCTATATACAGTAGATAACACAGGATCCACCATTCACAAAAGGGATGTCCAGT
>JARQOD010011977.1:0-21350 GCA_033576555.1 Oophaga sylvatica
GGGATTGCAATCCCATCCAGAACGGACAGTAGGCTGCCCCCGAAACCTGGGTTCCAGTCCAAGGGGCCTGATGAGTTACTCCTGGGTTTGTTGGCCCTCTGACCCAGGATCGGTGTTTAAAGGACATTGCGAGCCATTGACCTTTTTGATTGCAGGGAAACAGTGATCTCTCGGCGAGGGGGGATTTTTTGGGGTTGATCAGGATCGCTCCTGGGGGGGGCGTGGTCTCCTCCGGTGAGGCGGTCCTCCTTTTCCCCCTCCGGTTCATCCAAGGGACATCCTCCGGCGGCGGCTAGTAGAATCTTTCCCCTTCCTCTTTCCGCGTTGCAGGGCACCTTACAGTGGCCAAGTTCTTAGTCAGTGGGCACCTCTGAGCGCAGACATTCCAACTCATAGGGGCTCCACCGGTTTTAGCTTCTGCTACCTGGGGGAAAAGGGGGTACTGCCGGTTTTAAGGTGGTTTCACCCGGGGTTTGATTTGCCACCCAGGCTTTTCCAGGGGCGCTTCCTTTTATTGCCATTCCTTTAGGGATCAAGGTGGCTTGGATGATCCAAGGAACCAGTTTACAGCCCCTGCCTTCCTCTGGAGATCAGTCCCCGCCGAATTCTCTTTCAACATTTGGCCTCATATGGGCTTGTGGGTTGCCTGTTTAAGAGCCGCAGGGCCCCCTGTAGTCGGCGGCGAGTCCCTAATAGTCACCGGGTCCCGGAAGCACTGATAAAATGCCTCCGGAGATCCGTTTCTGTGCGGTCCTCAAAGAGGCCTGTGTTTAAGAGAACGCAGGTTGATCCTGGTCTGCAGGGGCCAATTCTACTTCTTTCAGCCGCACCAGTAACGTCCTATTCCACACAGCTTTTGGCTTCTCAGTCATTGAGTTTACATGTCTAAGATGCTAATTATCTTCCTTTTAAACCCTGGCAGGGGTGTCTGGCCTCGCCGCTGTACTGGGGGAAGCACTTTGCTCCAGGATGATGGAGCGTTAGCGACATGAGCGGGATGTGTCGACCCGCCACCACAATTGTGGGTTCCAGGGCCAATGGGGGGTACTCAGAGCCGAGCCAGAGAAAGTCTATGGGGATTTGTCACAGGTAGCGTGGCTCGGTCTGTGGCCCTGGCGGTCTGGGATGTTGGGGTATTTACGGGGATAGATATATTTAAGTTGTGACGCCCCTGTGTATTCTGGTAAATTTTACCAGCGCGCTAAGACTTGAGGGGTGGTGAGGCAGCTGTGTCGGGTCCCTACAGGTGGGACCTTCCCTCAGGTCGGTAGTTATGTAGGGATTGTGCGGCAGCAAATCATAACTCAGTTCACACGGTCAGGTCTTTCCTCCTTTATTGCAAGTGGTAAGACAGGTCCAGGGAGGCGGGGGTTGATGGAGGATGACTTTGAGCAACGCTAAGCAAGTTAGGGGCCTCCTTTATGTCCAATAACGAGGTACAACCGGCTTGAAGCGTAGTCCCTCAATAACTCCAGCTAACCTATGTCTGCCCAGTCGATTTGTGGTAGGAGCCCCCAAAATTGATGAACTAGGTTCTTGCTTTTGTCTGCGTTTTGCCAAAGTCCCTATTCCACCTGCTCCAGTTAGTACGGATTAAGGGGTTTTGTTTGCCGGACCTAAGGTCCGGAAAATTCCTGGTTTTTTCCACTTGCTTGAAGCTAATAGTGATCCTTCGGTCCCCAGTGACCGGTTGCAATGGCAGGATTCTTAAAATCCCAAAACGCACCTTTCAATAATCCACGTCCCTTTTCCCGCCTTGTCCTCGGTGGTACATAAGCACTCACACTTCATAAGTCGGGTAGTTACTCCTTCATTCACTTTCTTCAAAAGTTAGTTACAGATGTCAGTTTCAATGGCAGAGCACGTCCTGAACCTTTCCTGTCCTTTAGAAGGTGATGAAGTCTTTCTGACTAATTCCTTCTTTTTTTAAGTAGTCTGTGAGGTAAGCTTGACTAGACTAAGGTGAATTAGACCACCTGTCCAGCCCCGTTTGAACGTGAAGGCAGGTGGACGCTTCCTCCCTCCAGCCTAACCAGACGCTGTCCGTCCGAAGACAGGAAAATGAACTCACTAAATCACTCCCAAACAAACACCCTGACCACTCCCCAAAGAAACTACACTACCCTAAGGGGTGTTAGTGTTGTTGAGTGAATGGGTATTTGCATTAAATGCTGCTCGCCACACACTCTCCAGGGTACGGTGTGCCAACCCAGGGCTACACTTCCCCCATGGTAAAGACAGCACTCCGGGCTTTTTTAAAATACAAAAGAACAGTTTGTTTTGCATGAAAACATTAACAATAACATTATTTTGTCCATCCGGGAGGTGAGGATATCTTGAACGTTGCAAACAAAAACATTTAAAAATAAAATACAAAAGTATTTAAATAGATTCAATAAATATACGTATTCTTGGAGGGACCCGCACAAACCCAACTAGGTCCTGGGTGGGCTCAGGACATCCCCCCAAAAGCCCGACCTACCAGTCCACACCACACGGGTTTTTGGATCAGGGGTAGTTGTGCTGGTTTATGTAAAACCAAGTAAGGCACCGAAGCGCAACTATTACAAATAATTCGGGGTTGGCACAGTCCTCAACCTCAAATTTTTGTAAACCAAAGAAAGATAAATATCCATTATTATCTAAAGGCAAAACTTTTTTGGTTACCCAGCCGGGCTTCTACGGTTAGCAATATTATATCATTATACTCTTCAACTTATGCAAAAATCTTGTAAAACATTCCAAATTTTACAATATTTCTTTGGTAACCCTATAGGGATCTCACCGATTCTTCTTTACTATTTATTCATTTACTTCTATACACTTTCCACCCGGGGGCTGGAACAATGCAATGGGCCCTAGATCCCAGGACTAACAAATCATGCGCTGCGTTAGGGTCTGGGTCGCCACAGTTCTCGTGCGAACCTCTAGGGGCGTAACGGGTACATTCTCCTCACGTGACACCGATTGCGTTTCAATCACAGTTAACGATATGGACCGTGTCATGGATTGCGATTGAGATGGTCGCATATTGCGATGCAGAGGTGGCTTGAATTTGCGATGAACTTGCAGGGGGCGATGCTGGGGCACGGCCGGATACTGCTTGAGCTGGAGACGGGGACGCTGCGTATGTGATGACGTTACCTGCGTCGGGGGACGGGGTCACGGACGATGGTGACGTTTAAGGGCATACCATCCCTTCATTCCCCAATGCCGTGTGTCGTGACGAGGTCTCCATTTACTAAGTCCCTCCCGGGATGGCCTTGCGTAGGTGGGATTCTACGTCACGCCTGCTGACAAAGACCCCTGGGTAGAGGCCCGGTTCACGGATGAAGCCCCAGCCCTTCCGGAGCTGGAACTCAGTCACACACCCTGCCACCGCCCGGTTCCTCAGGGTACCTTTCTCTCTCCGGACACTCTCTTTGTCCGCGATCAGCTCTGCATGTTGTCGCTGACGATTCGCTGAGCTTCCCGCTCTTCCTCCTGCTGGCGTTTCTGCTTCTCCTCACGACGCTGCCACTCATATTCCCACTGGGCGGTGTAGGCGACGTCATCCAGGCGCGCCATCTCGTCCCAGTCGACGTCTGGTAACGACGGACAGGACCCCTCCGGTGTCCCTGCCGGGGACCGATCATCTGCTGCGGCCTCCTGGCCGGGCGGGCGTTCCGGGACTGGCTGTACCTCCTCAACCTCCTTCGCCTCCACCGCTTCACCGGTGGGATCAGGATCGGTACTTTCGGGGGCAGCCTCCGGTTGCTCCTTCGCCTTGGGCAGCAGAATCTTTCGGTAACTCGAATCGTGGGGGTCGTTGAGGGGAGAGATCACCGTGTCCCACAGCCTCCGCTGTTCCAGGGTACGCCGGCGTCTCTCGATCTCTTCAAAGCCAGGTTGGTACTGGACCATCTTCTTCAGGCGTGCATTTTCTTCTTGAATCTCTGCAACGCCTGCTGCAGGTGCAGGACCACGGATAACTCCGGTGCTGGTGGCAGCTGGCTGGGCACGGGGCCTGCCTTCCTCCGCTTCCCTGCTCGGCTGCACACGTCCTGCTTCCATGATGTTCCAGAGATTCTCTCTTCTTCCTGCGGAGACATCCGGTGCTCTTCGTGAGGTGGGGTTTGCGTCTCCTCCTCCTCGCAGGGAAGGTGAAGAGGAGGCGGACCTCCTTTGCTGTAGGGCAGGTATCGCATGTTGTAATAGCACTTGAGAGGGCAGGCATTTTCTTCGCGCCACTGGGGGGTAGACGCCCACGAAGGTACGCCCACCTTCTTCTCCAGCGCCTGAAGGCGCGAATTATGGCGACAAAAATGGCGATTTTGGCGCCAAAGTGCAAACAGTCCTTTTTCACAAAAAACAATTCCTTAGGCACACAGGGCTCGCAATTCCGCGAGTCTCGCTCCTGTTGTGATGCCAAAGTTTTGTGTCGACCCGCCACCAAAAATTGTGGGTTACCAGGGCAATGGGGTACTCAGAGCCGAGCCGTAGAAGTCTATGGGGATTTGTCACAGGTAGCGGTGGCTGGTCTGTGGCCCTGGCGGTCTGGCGTATGTTGGGGAAATATTTACAGGGGATAGATATATTTACAGTTCGTGACGCCACCTGTAGTATTCTGGTAATTTGTACCAGCGCTGCTATAGATCTCTGAGGGGATGGTGAGGCAGCTAGATGTCGGGTCCCTACAGGTGGGACTCTTCCCTCAGGTCGGTAGTTATGTAGGGATTGTGCAGGCATGCAAATCAATAACTCAGTCTCACACGGTCAGCGTCTTTCCATACCTTTACTTGCAAGATGGTAAGACAGGTCCCAGGGAGGCTGATGGGGTTGATGGAGGATGAGCTTTGAGGCAACAGCTAAGCAAGTTAGGGGCCTCCTTTACTGTCCAATAACGATGAGTACAACCAGCTTGCAGCGTAGTTCCCTCAATAACTCCAGCTAATCCATAGCTGTACTGCCCAGTCAGATTTGTGGTAGGAGCCTTCCAATTGATGAAAACTAGGTTCTTGCTTTTGTCTGCGCTTGACTCAAAGTCCCTATTCCACCTGACTCCAGTTACGTACTGACTATAAGGGGCTTGTTTGCCGCGACCTAAGGTCCGGTAAATTCCTGGTTTTCTTACCACTATGCTTGAAGCTAATAGTGATCCTTCGGTCCCCAGTGACCGGTTGCAATGTGCAGGACTTCTTCAATCCCAAACGCACCTTTCCAATAATCCACTGTGCCTTTCGCCTTGTCCTCGCTGGTGCATAAGCACTCACACTTGCATAAAGTCGGGTAGTTACTTCCTTCATTCACTTTCTTCAAAGTTAGTTACAGATGCTCAGTTATCAATAGGCAGGAGCACGTCTCTGAACCTTTCACTGTCCTTTAGACAGGTGACTGAAGTCTTTCTGCACTAATCTCCTTCTTTCTTTCAATGTAGTCTGATGAGGTACAGCTCTGACTAGACTAAGGTGAATTAGACCACCTGTACCAGCCTCCACGTTCTGAATGATGATAGAGCAGGCTGGACTGCTTCCTCCCTCCAGCTAAACTCCAGACGTCTGCTCCGTCCGAAGACAGGAACTGAACTCACTAAAATCACTCCACAAACATACACCCTGACCACTCCCTCAATAGTAAACTACACTACCCTAAGGGTGTGTCTAGTGTATGTTGAGTGAATGGGTATTTAGCATTAAACTGCTGTCTCGCCACACACTCTCCAGGGTACTGCGTGTGCCTAACACCAGGGCTACACAGGACCACCGGGCCAGGTGAGGGGCCCGCACCTCCATCCTGCACTACAACGCCAAGCGGTGGGCTATTGGGGCCACCGGCTGGGGCCGCTCCGTCTGCCGGTTTTTGCGACATGTTGATGCCCCCTTGGTTAATCTGAGCCTACCTATTTCACAGGCTGCAGCGTCGCAGGCACAGCGGTGGAGACAGGACCTTGTCGCTGGCGCTCTGATGATGCCGCAGTATCTTGGGATGCAGTTTGCGATGCGGATTGCAATGCAGATTGTGATGCAGATTGCGATGCAGATTGTGATGCAGATTGCGATGCAGTTTGCAATGCAGATTGCGATGCAGTTTGTGATGCAGTTTGTGATGCAGATTGCGATGCAGTTCGCGATGCGGCTCGCGATGCAGATTGGGGTGCAGGTTGGGGGCGTGTCCAGGAAACTGAGCGTTATTTTAGGTACGCCCCCCTTCTTCACCAGCGCCTGAGGGCGCGAATATGGCGGTAAAATGACGGAATTTGGCGCCAAATGCAGCAAACAGTCTTTTTCACCAAACAGTTCAATACAGGCACACAGGACTCACTATTGCAAGTTTCGCATCCTGTTCGTGACGCCAAGTTTAATTGACTCGCACCACAATTGTAGTTACCAGGGCTATGGGGTACTCGGAGCCGAGCCCAATGATTTCTATGGGAGATGTCACTGGCAGCGGGACTCGGTCCGTGGCCCTGGCAGTCATGCGATGGGGAGATATTTACATGGGATTATTAGGATAGGTAGTTCGTGACGCCACCTGTGGTGTCTGGTTAATTGAACCAGCGCTGCTATAATGATCTTCACAAGGGATATTATGGGGGCAGCTGGGTGGTAAGTCTCCCACAGGTGAGACTGGTCCCTGGAAGTCTATGGTGGTGATGCAGGGTGTAGATAAGAATTCAGCCACACAATGCAGTTTCTTTTCATACCTTTTACTTGAAGGTGTTTCAAGAAGATCCCGGGGAGCTGGTCGGGGTGGAGAATGCACACTCGGGTAACCGCTGAGCAGGTTAGAGGCCTCCTTTACTTCAATATGTATGTGAGTCCAACTTGCCTGAAGCAAAGTTAACTCTGTTATCTCCAGCTTTCTCAATAGCTGACAAGCCCGGCCGACGTTGTGGTGGAGCCTTCTGAATGGTGAGAACAGAGTCCTTCTATGCAGGGCCCTGCTAAAAGTCCCTCCTGACTCCGATTACGTATCAACACTTAGGGCTGCTCTCTGCGACCTGTAGTCCAGATGCCTCCGGTTATCTTGTTACTATGCTTGCAACACTAGCAACGCTTCGGACTCCGGTGTCCGGTGATTTAGTGCAGGCAATCCAATACCTGAAGCACTTCTCTCTGTCTTCTCCACTATGCCCTTCGCACTGCTCTTGCTCTTAGCATAAGCACTTGTAGCTTCGATGGTAATGTCAGCTTTCTCCAGAGCTCGCTGAGCAGCTCTCAGTATCCTCCTAGTTTCAGCTTCTGTTGAGGTACTGACTAAAGGGTATGCCACACTGAACAATATTGCTAACGGGATCGCTAAAAAACGTCACTATTTAGCGATCCCGTTAGCGATGTTGTTCAGTGCGGCATCTGCCAGCGACGAGCTTCCTGCTGTGATCTCGCTCGTCGCTGGAATCGTTCCGGACCCTATTTTCTCGTCGGCGCTCCCGCTGGGTAAGTATATATCGCTAGTGTGGCACCTTTTCTTAGCGATTTAGCGGTACTTTTGTACCGCTAAAGTCGTTAAGAAGATTGCTAACGGCGATAGCGTCGTTAACTATATCGCTAAATGTGGCCGCACTTAGCGATATAGAAACAATCCCGCTAGCGATCGCATTAGTATGCGTCGTTATCGTGATCGCTAGCGGGATTGTTTAGTGTGGCAGTACCTTTAGGGTAGCTCTGACCAGGCTAGGATGATTCACTTCACCCGTACCAGCCTCCACTTCTTTGTCAGGTGAGCTACGCTAGCTCTGCGAGGATTCAGTCCTCTCTCTTCTCCCTCCAAGTCCAGACTTAACTGGCACTGAACTGCACTGTCTGAAGACAGGAAACTGACTGGTCTGAGCTCCTCTCAGACAGGAATCAGACTGAGCTCTGCTAAGTGTCACTCCCTCCTACACCCCTGGTGGGTGTGTCTGAAAGGGTGAGTGACGTGAATAGATAACAAGCTTTTGCGGTTACCTTCCTGTGCATTCTCCTGGATTTTATGTGTGTGCCTTACATAGCTGGGCCACACACATTTCTCCACCCCGACCAGCTCCCCGGGACCTGCCTGAAACACCTACAAGTAAAGGTATGAAAAGAAGCTGCATTGTGTGTGACTGAATTATTACCTACACCCTGCATCATCATAGACTTCCAGGGACCGGTCTCACCTGTGGGAGACCTACCATCTAGCTGCCCCATAACATCCCCTGTGAAGATCCATATAGCAGCGCTGGTCCACTTGATCAGATACCACGGGTGGCGTCACGAACTATCTAAACTACAAATCCCCTGTAAATATCCCCCATTGTATGAGCGCCCAGGGCCACGGACCGAGTCCTGCTGCCAGTGACAAATCCCATAGACTTTCATGGGCTCGGTGCCGAGTACCCCATTGCCCTGGTACTTAGTGCGACTCATCTTTTGGCGTCACGAACAGGATGCGAAGCTTGCAATTGTGAGTCCTGTGTGCCTATTGAACTGTTTGGTGAAAAAGACTGTGTGCTGTTTGTCACTTTTGGCACCAAATACCGCCATTTTACCGCCATATTCGCGCCCTGAGGCGCTGGTGAAGAAGGTGGGCGTGCATTCGTGGGCGTGTACCCCCCCTGTGGCGCGAAAGTTATGGCCGCCCTCTCAAAATGCTACTATAATGTGCGATCCTGCCCCACTGCTAAAGAAATCCGCCTCCTCTTCATCTTCTATGCAAAAAGGAGGAGATGCAAATCCCGCCTCCACGGAAGAGACCAGACTATTCCTGATGGAGAACACAGTCTGGCCTGGAAAGAGATGGCGGAAGGACAGGAGAATCTGTGCGGAGGAACGGAGGCGTGCAGACCCTGCTCCCCGGAGGATTTACTGCCTGTGCCGGAGCTGTCCCCAGATCGGGACACTGACCCCGCTATGTTGGAATTAAGAGAGAAAATGCGGTGCTCAGAAGACTAATCCAGCGTCATGCCGACTTGGAGGAGACCGAGAGACGCTGGCGTGCCCAGACACAGCGGCTGCTGTGGGACGCAGTGTTCTCTCCCACAGATATCACCCCATCACTTGATTTTCCAAAGTCCCTGCTGAAAAAGGCTGAAAGACGACCGGAGGCCGCCCCCAAAAGTGCCGTACCTGATCCCACCGATGCAGAGGTGGAGGAGAAGGAGGCTGAGGAGGCCCTGCCCGTTCCGGAGTGCCAGCCAGGCCAGGAGGCCGCAGCAGATTACGGTTCCCCGGTAGGAACACCGGAGGGGTCCCAGCCATCATTGCCGGAAATCGACTGGGACGAGATGGAGCGTCTGGATGATGTGACTTACGACCTCCAAACCGGAAATGCTTGGCAACACTGCGAGAAAGAGAGACAACGGCAGGAGGAAGAGAGAAAGATACAGCGAGACCGACAGGAATGGCATGAGAAGTTCCTCGCTGACAAAGAAACCGTCCGCTGAGATAAAGGTACCCGACGGGAACCGCGGCGTCAGGGGTGCGTCACCGAATTTCAACTCCGCAAGGGCTGGGGCTTTATCCGTGAGCCGGGTCTCTATCCGGGGGTCTTTGTGAGCCGCCGGGACGTAGAGTCCCACTTGCCCATCGGTCATCCT
Organism: Oophaga sylvatica; assembly: GCA_033576555.1. NCBI lineage: Eukaryota > Metazoa > Chordata > Amphibia > Anura > Dendrobatidae > Oophaga > Oophaga sylvatica. The sequence goes on from JARQOD010011977.1 coordinate 9,539, forward strand.
GGAAGGGATCTGGTAAATGGGGACATAGTAAGCTACACGCGACACTGGGGTTTAAAGGGATGGTATGCCCTAAACGTCTCTGTTATCAGTGACCCCGTCCCCGACGCCGGTACAGTACACAATACTGAAGCGTCCCAGTCCCGAGCCCCAACAGCACCAGGCCGTGCCCTGGCATCACCCCTGCATACTCCTCGCAACCTGCATCGCCCCCTGCGTACTCCTCGCAACCTGCATCACAAACTGCATCGCAAACCGCATCGCAAGTTACTGCGGCATCTTCAGCAACGCCACTTGCATCATACCTAAAAGAAGTACCCGGTGGGACCACAGTGAGAACTGTCGCTACCCAGACCTACATCGAAGGACACGATATGCTGGTAATGGGCACCCAAGGGCATCGTGTTATTCTGTCCCCAGGGATGGAAAAGGTCAATGTCGCCACTACTAAGAAGGAAGATAAAAGCCAGTAGGACCCAGACAGGGTTTACTGCATCTGAAGAATTGTATAAAGTTTTACAAAGAAGATTTTTGCACTTTAATAGAAGTTAAAGTATTAATGTGATTACTTGAAATGTGTCTTTTCTCATGCATGGACTGCGTGGCTGTGGACTGTGCCAGCCCAAGAACTTTCAATGTAAATAGTTTGCACTACGGTGCATTATCTTGGTTTTACACAAAGCCTTGAATTACCTCTGAAGAAAAACCCGTATGGTGGGCCTAGAGTGAGGTCTGCAGTCAGAAGTCCTGCAGCCCACCCAGGACCCACGTGGGAGGTTTTTGGTGCGGGTCCTCCACAAGAATATTGTCCAGTATTTATGGAAATGTTTTGATGCTTTGATACTTTTGTATTTTTCTAATGTACAAATTGTAACGTTCAAGAAGTCTTACCTCCCGGATGGGAAGTGTTAAAATGTTGTTGTTATATGCAAAACAAAAATGTTTTCTTTTTCTCTTTTACAGCCCGGGAGTGCTGTGTTTAACCAAGGGGGGGGGTGTGGCCCAGCTATGTCAGGCACACATAATCCAGGAGAATGCACAGGAAGGAAACCGCTCAAGCTTGATATTCATTCACGTCACTCACACTTTCAGACACACCCATAAGGGGTATAAAAGGTAGTGACACGTAGCAATAGTCAGTTCTGTTTCCTGTCTGAGAAGAGCTCAGTGGAGTCTGTTTCCTGTCTTCGGACAGATCGAGTTCAGTTCAGCTTCCTGTCTTAGGACAGTGTAGTTCAGTGTCAGTCCAGTCTGGACTTGGAGGATACTGAGAGCTGTCCAGTGAGCTCTGGAGAAAGCTGGCATTTCCATCAAAGCTACAAGTGCTTATGTTAAGAGCGCGAGCAGGGCGAAGGGCACAGTGGAGAAGATAGATGCTAGTGCACCAGGTACCAGATTACCTGCACTAATTCACCGGACACCGGGGTCCGAAGCGTTGCTAGTGCTTCACGCCTAGTAACAAGATAACCGGAGGCTTTTTGGACCACAGGTCGCAGAAGGTAGCCCTAAGCGCTGATACGTAAACGGAGTCAGGGAGAACAAGGACCTTGAGTGGGACGCTACAAAAGTAGGGACTTAGTTCTCTCAACATCTGGAAATCAGAGACATAGAAGGCTCCACCACAATGTCGGCCGGGCTTTGCAGCTATTGAGAAAGCTGGAGATTGCAGAGTTAACTTCGCTTCATGCAAGTTTGGACTCAGATACATATGAAGTAAAGGAGGCCTCTAACCTGCTCAGCGGTTTCCCGAATGTGCATTCTCCACCCCGACCAGCTCCCCGGGACCTGCCTGAAACACCTACAAGTAAAGGTATGAAAAGAAGCTGCATTGTGTGTGACTGAATTATTACCTACACCCTGCATCATCATAGACTTCCAGGGACCGGTCTCACCTGTGGGAGACCTACCATCTAGCTGCCCCATAACATCCCCTGTGAAGATCCATATAGCAGCGCTGGTCCACTTGATCAGATACCACGGGTGGCGTCACGAACTATCTAAACTACAAATCCCCTGTAAATATCCCCCATTGTATGAGCGCCCAGGGCCACGGACCGAGTCCTGCTGCCAGTGACAAATCCCATAGACTTTCATGGGCTCGGTGCCGAGTACCCCATTGCCCTGGTACTAAGTGCGACTCAACTCAACTTCAATATCGTCATAAGAAACGTCGGCTCAAGTTTGCAAAAAGTCTGAAAAGTGGAAGATTGAAGACGGAGGATTTGGAGAGATGAGATGAAGGTCAGTAGACGGCTCTGATAGGTGCAAATGGGTATAGACGAAACAAGGGGTTAACGGATCGAGAAATTGGAGGAACTGTGAAGTATATATAGACTTGTGGCTGTTTTCCATTTTTTTGCTTGCAGCGGTTCCTATTGTCCAATATTTCTGGCCTCTGAGCAAAGTATTATCTCCCATAGAAATGTCCAGAGTCGCCCCACGGGGCGGCAGCCATCCCATTGTACCTGGCGGATGGGCCATATGGCCACTGACTTTACCTACCTATAAGGTCAGGTTTTATGATTCCATCTGTCATTTTTCTGAATATTTTACATTTCTACAGTAAAATCACACAATTTTTCTTGGATATTAATAGGACCTGAAAACCCTTTAACCTCCCTCCCTGATGAGATGCTGTTTGTATGGGAAATTCACATGCCCAAATTATAGAAGTCCTATAGCAACCGGCCAAAATATTTTATTTTTTTATTGCGTGTCTGTGGTGCCTGGGACGTAAGAAAGAGCCCATTACAGAAATAAAAAATGTAACAAGAAGAAAAAGGAAAATTGCCGCCGACGAGAATATTTTGTAGCACCGCCGAACACGAAAATGTCAAAATGGATCATACTCCTGATATCATCATACGAGGGGCACAGAAAGGGCAGGGAACGTGATGATTTTACGTTTCTAACTATTGTTCCATATTTTTTTTAAGAATATTGTCATTTTTTTTTTACTTATTTTTGAGATTTGTTGATTTTCTGTCTGGGAAAATGTCTGTGTTCGGAATTCAGTGCCAAACACTTGGTGTCTGGTTCGCACACCAAATTTTGAAGTTTGGGTCCACTCATCCCTACTCATTTACTTTTATGTTACAAAATAACTTGCATTTTACATGTGAACTGGGAGCTCAGGATGCTTGTGAACATGCGCTACATAGAGACAGGAGAGCAGGAGTTCTTCATGTCTATGGTTGGGAGACATCATAGCAACTGCTCTACACCCACTAGCTTAGAGACAACAGAAAAAAGATATTGCCTGTACAGGGAAACCTGGTGAAAACTGAAGGAAATAAGTAATATATTGTCCTCCATCCTACTGCTGCTTGTGAATATGAGCTACATAACGACAGGAGACCAGGAAATCCTCATGTCTGTGTGTGCTGTCTATGGGAGACATCATAACAGTTAGTCTACATCCACAAGCTCAGAGACAACTGAAAATTAGAGACAAAGCCTGCAGAGGGGAAAACTGCTGAAAATGCTGGATACAAGTCATATAATGTCCTCACTGCTGCTGCTTGTGAACATGAGCTATATAGAGACAAGAGACCAATAATCTCTCATGTCCGTGTGTGCTGTGTATGGAAGACATCAGAACAGCTCATGTACATCCACCAGCTCAGAGACAACTGAAAATTAGAGATTGTGCCTGCAGAGGGGAAAACTGGTGAAAACTGCAGGAAACAAGTCATATAATGGATGGAGATAATGTTATTTCTCATGTACTCATAGAAGTCCACTATAAATGGTGCAATTACAACTTGTCCAGCATTTGTCCATAGTGCAATAAAATAGTTATGGCTCTTAGAGGACAGGAGCAAATTAAAAGAAAATGCTCTGGTCTGTGGAGGGTTTAAGAGGAAATTTAATGTTTTTCTGATGTTTATCCTTGAAATTCAGCTATAGTTACATAAGGATATTATTATTATTTATTTATATAGCGCCATTGAGACCATGGTGCTGTACATGAGAAGGGACACCCATGTGCAGTGCAAATGCATTATGTTCAATGTGCCAGGTATGAGGTCCCAGCACCTGCCCGGTCGAATAATGGCGGATTAGAGGAATTTTCTGCAGTTCCGCGGCTCATCCTCCAGTTATAGCGCTGACTCGCTTGCTGCAGATCTGATGCATCTGCAGTAAAACAGCTGCGGCACCCGCACATAGCACTGTAATCTGGCCGACCGCAGCCCTGGCATCCTCTTTCAGCAGCTTTCAGTCCCGGCCGTGTAAGCCGAGCATTAATGCACATTAAGGGGGATCATGTTAGCAGCGTAATTACCGAGCTGTTTTTATTTTCAGATGCTGCCCTGGTCGGGGGCTGGTGCCAACAAGGGGCCTTTTATTCAGTGTGACCTGCCGCAGAATAGCAGCCGTGACCAGGTGGAAACAGTCCTGATAATATCTCCTGCAGGAACAGTCAGCCGATCTCTGCAGGGAAGAATCGCGGCCTTTGTACGTATAATCGGAGGCGTTTTATGGGATCTGTTCCGTCTAGCGCAGCAGATGGCGAGGGACGGGGGGCTGCCGCATGGTACAGTACAGGTGGCTACAAAAAGTAACAATTAGTAACAAAGATTTCCTATTGGGACAGTCTGCCCTTATAATCCTATAGCCAGAATTACCTGTATGACCCCCAGAGTGTCACCGCTGCTCCCATTGTGCAATTACATCTTCATTTCATTTACATATAATATGGAAGAACTTTGGTAACTACTGCAAGTTCATAGTTACTTTATGTTTTCTACTCCAGTCACTTCCAAAGCTGCATTCGTGCTATTTGGAGTCAAGGCAGATCACATTATCCACGACCCTCAGAGCTTCGATTTCGCTTTTGGCAAATCTTGACATCTTGATAAAGTCTACATATTATTGGGAAGACTTGTACAAGTCTTGAGTAACTTTATGCTTCCTACTCTAGTCACCTCCAAAGCTGCACTAAATAGTTTTCGATCACTGCAGAACATTGGTCACATCCCTAATGTACTTTTGGCAGTGCGCTGTATAATCGCTTCTATCTGGCACAATACAGGATGGGACAGTGATAGTGATGAGCCAGTGGGCTGAAATTCAGATTCGCACAAATTAGTCCTGGAAATTCAATTTGCGGTTAATTTATTCGATTTGAATGTGGCGCATTATAGTCTGAGGCCAAAGTATCAGAAAAACAACAATCATACTCACTCCGCCTGCGCCCTCACCTGCCCCGCGGTGCAGCACCACTCCGGTCTTCTATCTCGACCACCGACATCTTCAGCACTTCTGCTCCCATCTGGTCCGATCCTTCATCTCATTCATGGTCATCTTTGGTGACTTCGGTCACTCACTAGACCCAGTTGTGTCATGACAAAATATGCATCATGTGATGTCATAACAGGCAATGTCATGACATCACTGGGTCTAGTCCACACCGGAGGCGCGAGGAAACATGAAAGACCGGACCGGTGTGAAGGTTCTGGAGATGCCAGTGAGCAAGATGGGAGCCTGGCATGGGGCTAGCGGTAGAATAGGTGAAGGCTAGGGCTGGGTAACTATCATTTTTTTTACTCCTTCCAAAGCCCCAAAAGCGAATCCAGCAAAATGCCCGCCAACCAGCTTTGGCCAAAGCAAATCACAGAAAAAAAATCATTTTGCCTTGAATCGATTTTCTCATCTCTAGAGCGCCACCGTCTGACCGGTGTATCTGGTAATCCCACGGGACGAGCTCCATGTAAGTGCTAAGCCAGCAGGAGGCAGTAGAGATCTATCAACCCCAGCAGAAGGGGAGCTAAAAGAAAATCTGAAGAATTTTGAATGCAGCTCTGGATGTGACCGCAGCTGCAGGTATGATGGGTAAAAATGTACTAACAGAAAAAATTTCTAAAGAATCTTTCTTCAATTCCATTTATTGCTCATAAAAACCAAATTGTGGCCCCTGAAGTGCGCTGGACGACATGCACTCGAGCCTTCATCTCTGGACACAACGGCTCAGACCTTGTTTCCCATCCCTCACGGTGCAGCTTCCCCTTGCTTGCTGATGTCGCTGTGACGGTGGCGGGGTTGAGGCGCTGCTGCGCAGGTTTACAGAGCAAAGTGCTGATGTTCCCAGATCCCTGTTTTTTCATTAGCTCAAGAATCACATGGGCGACCGATGTATAGCCCCGATTTGGGCTGTTTTCTATTCTGACCGGTAAGTTTGGGTAGACCGTGCCGGGTTATCGGACACCGGTGCACAGGGTACATACAATTCTCATTCTTTCCAATACCTCGTGATTTGGGGGTCGATACATGGAGTAAAGTGATGGTTTATTCTCCCGATATTACGGAATTTCCCTCTGGTTAGCCAATGCTCCACATCGCGCTGCCCCAAGTAATGTGCTGTGTGACACAAATGCCGTAGTGATCAGTGTCGGAGGCACGCCCGAGATTTGGCTCCTGCGAAAGGTCAGAATTATAATAAAAGCAGCATTGCTTGGATATATCTTAGATTTATGTTTTTATTATTGCAACATGGAATTAACCTTTAATCTCATAATCCAGTCCAGTTGTCGGTATCTAGAGGGGGGTCTGAACCGTAAACCCCAGCGATGAAATCAGTGTCCCCCTGGATATGTCCGGCTCCTGCCTCCCTGTCCTCTGTAGTATGTGGGGTCTGAACCGTAAACCCCAGTGATGAAATCAGTGTCCCCTGGATATGTCCGGCTCCTGCCTCCCTGTCCTCTGTAGTATGTGGGGTCTGAACCGTAAACCCCAGTATGAAATCATGCCATGATATCGTCCTCCGTCTCACCCTCGAGTAATATGTCCGGCTCCTGCCTCCCTGTCCGCTGTAGTATGTGGGGTCTGAACCATAAACCCCAGTGATGAAATCAGTGTTCCCCTGGATATGTCCGGCTCCTGCCTCCCTCTCCTCTGTAGTATGTGGGGTCTGAACCGTAAACCCCAGCGATGAAATCAATGTCCCCCTGGATATGTGTGTAGCCCTGTGTGTAAGGCACACAGTACCCTGGAGGATGTGCGGAGAGGTAACAGTTTAATGCTCGATATCCATTCACTCCATCACACATTTGGACACACCCATAGGGTACATAAGCTAGTGACATACAGCAGAGTCAGTCAGTCAGTTTCCTGTCGTCGGACAGGTCAGTCCAGTCAGTTCCCACCAGTGTGCAGTCTGTGCAGGAGGAGAGGAGATCAGATTGCATTTCCTGTCAGAGCTCTGGGTGAGCTAAAGTCAGACAGACAGTTTGAAGAAAGAAGAGTTAGCAGCAGAAACTTCAGTCGCCTGTCCCAAGGACAGTGAAGTTCAGTCGACGTGCTCCTGAACTAGAAGAATACTGAGAATCTGTAGCGAGCTCCAAGGAAGACGCAAGAAAGGACTAACTTGTATTACCTTAGGAAGTGTGGAGTGCTTATGCTAAAAGCGCGAACAGGGCGAAGGGCGCAGTGGAAAGAAACAGAGAAGTGCCTTAGGTATAGGATACCTGCACAAATTATCCGGTCACTGGGGACCGAAGTGTCGCTACAGCTTCAGGCGTGGTGACAGGAAAACCAGAGTCTTACTGGACCTTAGGTCGCAGAAAGCAGCCCTTGGAGTGTCGGTACGTAACTGAAGTCAGGGAGAGTGGGAACCTTGAGTCGATGCAGGACAACAGTAGGAACTCAGCTCTCTCACATTATTTGGAAGACTTCGACCACAATGCTGACCGGGCAGTACAGCTATGGAGTTAGCTGGAGTATTCGGAGTGAACTTAGCTCTATGCAGGTTGGACTCAGCATATTGGAAGTAAAGGAGGCCCCTAACCTGTTCAGCTGTTATCTCGAAGCACATCCTCCACCCGACCAGCCTCCCTGGGACCTGCCTAAACATCTGACAAGTAAAAGGTATGGAAAGACGCTGGATGGTGTGAGACTGATTCATTTATCTGCACCCTACATCATTAATACCATAGACTTTGAGGGACCAGTCCCACCTGTGGGGGACCCGTCATCTAGCTGCCACAACATCCCCTCAGAGATCTACTGCAGCACTGGTCTTAGTGATCAGACAACTACAGGTGGCGTCACGAACTGTTATCTACTAAATCCCCTGTAAATAAATTCCCTTTAACGCCTGACCGCCAGGGACACGGACCGAGCCACGCTACCAGTGACATCCCCTATAGAAATCTACAGGCTCGGCTCCGAGTACCCCATATCCCTGGAAACCCACAATTGTGGTGCGGGTCAACACAACTTGGCGTCACGAACAGGATACGAAAACTTGCAAGATTGTGAGTCCTGTGTGCCTGTGAAATGTTTCAGTGAAAAAGGACTGTTTGCACTTTTGGCGCCAAATACCGCCATCTTTGCCGCCATATTCGCGCCCTGAGGCGCTGGTGAAGAAGGTGGGCGTATCTTCGTGGGCGTGTACCCCCTGTGGCGCGAAAGAAATGGCCGCCCTCTCCAAGTGTTATTACAATATGCGATCCTGCCCTACAGCAAAAGAAATCCGCCTCCTCTTCACCTTCCCTGCGAAGAGGAGGAGACGCAAACCCCGCCTCCACGGAAGAGACCAGACTGTTCTGGAAAAGTACGAGAGACGGACTTGGAGTATGATGGAGGCAGGACGTGTGCAGCCGAGCAGGGAAGCGGTGGAAGGCAGGCCCCGTTCCCCAGCCAAGCTGCCACTAGAACCGGAGCCATTTGTGGTCCGGCACCTGCAGCAAGCCTTGCTGGAGATTGGAGAAGAAAATGCAAGGTTAAAGAAAATGATCCAGCAACGACCTGGCGTGGAGGAGATTGAGAGACGCCGGCGTAACCAGATACAGCGGCGGCTGTGGGACGCGGTGTTCTCTCCTTTCGACGAGCCTCCGCCATTTGAACTGCCCAAATTTCTGCTGCCCAAGGCTAAGGAGCAACCGGAGGCTACCCCCAAAAGTACCGACCCTGATCCCACCGATGGAACGGTGGAGGCGAAGGAGGTTGAGGAGGTCCTGCCCGTTCCGGAACGCCCGCCCGGCCAGGAGGCCGCAGCAGATGATTGTTCCCCGGTAGGGACACCGGAGGGATCCTGTCCGTCGCTGCCGGAGGTCGACTGGGACGCGATGGAGCGTCTTGATGACGTCGCCTATGCCGTAAAATGGGAAAGTGCGTGGCAGCAACGTCAGGAGGAGCAGCAACGCCGACAGGAGGAAGAACAAGAGAGACAGCGTAACCGACAGCGGCAGCATGCAGAGCTCATCGCGGACAAGGAGACCGTTCGCCGCGATAAAGGTACCCGGAGGGAACCACGACGTCAGGGGTGCGTCATCGAATTCCAGTTCCGCAAGGGCTGGGGTTTTATCCGGGAACCGGGACTTTACCCAGGGGTATTTGTGAGCCGACGCGATGTAGAGTCCCACCTACCACAAGGCCATACGGGAAGGGACCTGGCTAATGGGGACATAGTCACCTATACACGGCACTGGGGTATGAAGGGATGGTATGCCCTTAATGTCACAATCGTCCGTGACCCCGTCCCCGAAGCAGGTAACTTCACCATTGCCAGCGCGTCACAGTCTCGAGCTCCCGCTGCACCAGGCCGTGCCCCGGCATCGCCCCCTGAATGTCCCTCGCAGTACGAAGCACCGCCTGCATACTCTTCACTGCCTTGTCCTCCTACTACATCGCGACCTGCGACCCAATCTACATCGCAAACTGCGGTTACAGCTGAATCGCCCCCTGTTACGCAAACAGCGACGCAATCGGCATCTCACAAAGAAAAGCACCCGGAGTGCCCCTAGAGGTTCGCACAAGAACTGTTGCGACCCAAACCCTGATAGCAGGTCACGACCTGTTTGTCATGCATTCTAAGGAGCATCGCATTGTTCCAGCCCCTGGGGTGGAAAATGTCATTGAAGTCTGCAAGAAAATGTGAAGACCGGTAGGACCCAGACAGGGGTTTACCGCAACTAAGAAGATGTAAAAAGTTTTGATAAAAGAAATAATTGCTGTTTTGCACTTTATTGCTATGTATAGTGTCTATATAGTTTTATATATATGGAGTAGAATACCCGGCTGGGTACAAGAATGAAAATTTTGAAAAGTTGAAGAATTTTGAGAAATTAAAAAAATAATATGTTGATTGCATAGTTTTACATATAGGATACCCTGGTTGGGTAAATACCGTGAGAAGAATAATGTGAGTTTCAGAAGTTATCAATATGTGTCTTTTATTATGTCATGGACTGAGAGGCTGAGGACTGTGCCAGCCCAGAACTTATCTTTGTACATAGTTGCGCTTCGGTGCATTATATTGGTTTTACAATAAACCTCAGCACAACTACCTCTGAACATAAAACCCGTATGGTGTGGCACTGAGCGAGGTCTGCGGTCAGATGTCCTGCAGCCCACCCAGGACCCACGTTGAAGGTTTGGTGCGGGTCCTTCACAAGAATACTGTGTATTTATTGAGTGTCTTGATGTTTTGATACTTTTGTATTTTCTATTGTTCATAATGCAACGTTTAAGAAATCCTTACCTCCCTGATGGGATGAGTTTCATGTTATTGTTAATGCAAAACAAAATGTCTTTTTCTTTTTATATTTCACAGCCCGGGAGTGCTGTATTTTACCAAGGGGAATGTGTAGCCCTGTGTGTAAGGCACACAGTACCCTGGAGGATGTGCGGAGAGGTAACAGTTTAATGCTCGATATCCATTCACTCCATCACACATTTGGACACACCCATAGGGTACATAAGCTAGTGACATACAGCAGAGTCAGTCAGTCAGTTTCCTGTCGTCGGACAGGTCAGTCCAGTCAGTTCCCACCAGTGTGAAGTCTGTGCAGGAGGAGAGGAGATCAGATTGCATTTCCTGTCAGAGCTCTGGGTGAGCTAAAGTCAGACAGTTTGAAGAAAGAAGAGTTAGCAGCAGAAACTTCAGTCGCCTGTCCCAAGGACAGTGAAGTTCAGTCGACGTGCTCCTGAACTAGAAGAATACTGAGAATCTGTAGCGAGCTCCAAGGAAGAAGCAAGAAAGGACTAACTTGTATTACCTTAGGAAGTGTGGAGTGCTTATGCTAAAAGCGCGAACAGGGCGAAGGGCGCAGTGGAAAGAAACAGAGAAGTGCCTTAGGTATAGGATACCTGCACAAATTATCCGGTCACTGGGGACCGAAGTGTCGCTACAGCTTCAGGCGTGGTGACAGGAAAACCAGAGTCTTACTGGACCTTAGGTCGCAGAAAGCAGCCCTTGGAGTGTCGGTACGTAACAGGGTCAGGGAGAGTGGGAACCTTGAGTCGATGCAGGACAACAGTAGGAACTCAGCTCTCTCACAATATTTGGAAGACTTCGACCACAATGCTGACCGGGCAGTACAGCTATGGAGTTAGCTGGAGTATTCGGAGTTAACTTAGCTCTATGCTAGTTGGACTCATCATATTGGAAGTAAAGGAGGCCTCTAACCTGTTCAGCTGTTATCTCGAAGCACATCCTCCACCCGACCAGCCTCCCTGGGACCTGCCTAAACATCTGACAAGTAAAAGGTATGGAAAGACGCTGGATGGTGTGAGACTGATTCATTTATCTGCACCCTACATCATTAATACCATAGACTTTGGAGGACCAGTCCCACCTGTGGGGGACTCGTCATCTAGCTGCCACAACATCCCCTCAGAGATCTACTGCAGCGCTGGTCTTAGTGATCAGACAACTACAGGTGGCGTCACGAACTGTTATCTACTAAATCCCCTGTAAATAAATTCCCTTTAACGCCTGACCGCCAGGGACACGGAACGAGCCACGCTACCAGTGACATTCCCCATAGAAATCTACAGGCTCTGCTCCGAGTATCCCATATCCCTGGTAACC